>APFE031082107.1:23053-79632 GCA_000404065.3 Pinus taeda | reverse complement strand
TATCTGTACGGCCTGATGTTTGGAGGAACACTTCCTGGAATCAGATGAATAGTATGATCATGATCATGCATAGGTGGGAGACCTTTTGGAGTCTCAAATACCTTGGAATGATTGTCAAGGACTTTTTGGAGATCTGGATAAATAGATGATTCCGCTGTGGAAACATCTAGCGAACATAACTGTGCAATTACACCTATTTGCTCCTTTTTTAGAAGTTTTGTCATACCATTAGAGCTTATTATCTTTCCTGGTTTCCATGCAATACCCCTTAATTCAACTTCGTTTCCTTTCGAAGAAAATTTGATGAAAAATTCTTGAAAATTAAAAGCTATTGTACCCAAGTATTGTAGCCATTGGACTCCTAGTACAACATCAACACCTCCCATTGAATGGAAAGCATTGGGCTAGTAAATACATATTCTCCCATGGATAGCTTGATATTATGGCACTTTCCAGAGCAATTTATTGTTCCTCCATTTGCAACCATCACTTGACACTCTGGTGGTGGATATAAGAAGCAATTCAATTCTTTTGCTACCTTACAATGAATAAAATTGTGGGTACTTCCTGAATCAATCAACACTATTACCTTTTTCTTCTTGATTGTCCTTCTATCTTGATGGTTTGAGGAGTGGTAATTCCCACCAATGCATTACAAGATATGGTCAGATTCATTTTTTCTTCATCTAGGCTTTGTTCATGGAGTATATCCTCTTCTTTTGACCTTTCTTGCTCCTTTTCTTCTTCCTCTTCACAATCTATGTAGAATAATTTCTTCTCAGCACACTTATGACCTTTAGTGTATTTGCTATCACAACTGTAACAAAGCCCTTTTGCATTTTTTTCTTCCAATTGTTGTGGTGTCAAATCTATAGGTTTTGGAAGACTAGGGGCAACAACACTTCCATCTTTATAGTTGTGAGTGGTATGCTTCCTGGTTGCCATAATTTTGCTTTCCATTTTTCTTGCTAACCTGAATGCCTTCTCTAATGAATTAGGTTCCAAAGGCGAACATCATGTTGGATATTATCCTTTAAAGACCCTATGAACACATCAATCCTATGCTCCTCTGGAATATCTTTTACCCTTATGTTCAATTTTTGGAACTCCTCAATGTGCTCCATTATTGAACCTTTTGTTTGAGACTTATCAATTGGCTAAAAAAAGTGTTGCTTTTTGTATCCTCATAATGTGCGACCATTTCTCCGTAAATTGGCCGCAAGTGATAAATTGTTTACGAGAGCAAAGCCATTGATACCATACAAACTAATTTGGTTCCAAATATAAAGTTTCCATACGTACATTTTGTGTGTTTTGCACATTATTGAGATCGAAAAATTGCTCCATCTGTAATATCCATGTTGCGGGATCCTTGCCATCAAACTTCCTCATATCGATTTTTGGAATATGGTGGGTTTTCGATCCAACATTAGCGTCTATGGAATCATGATTAACATTTCTTTTGTTCTCATCATGAGTTTCATTTACTACCCTTTCACCCTTAGTGACCCTTTCTTGTAGCAACTTATTCATATTTATCATCAATTCTTCCATGTATGTCTTCAAATCTATCTTCAAATCATCCATCTTAGCTTCCACTTCATTCATCTTAGCTTCTACACCTTTCTTTAAACAATCCATCCTAGATTTTGTTCCTTTTTGTGCAAGTGACACTTGTTGCACTTGGTCTCGTAATTTTGATATATCATGTTGCATTTCTTCCTCTTCTTCATGAGTCATGCTAGAGCTTTCAGGTCGCCTACTAGGTGTTTCTATTTTCTTTCTTTGGGGCATCAATTACTGATAATAATGCTTCACTATGCCCTTTGAATTCCTTCAAAATAATTTTTCAAACCAAGCTTAAGAAATCATTTAAAAAAATATACACACCTTTTTTCACTTTGTAGGAGCTCGATATTGCCTCTGATGTCTCTCTATAATTGCGGATCATCCAATTCTGAAATTGCGATCTATGGTAGCCCTCTTTGTCCTCTTTCCAATGCCGCCAGTCTGACCCCAATTGGATTCTCCAATGAAGATTTATGCCAAATCTCCCACAGTGACCTGATTATAGACTAATTCAGTAGAGCGAAATTGTACGACGTGCCACGAGTCACTATTTTGACCTTTAGCTCTGACAAATATATAGAAAAAACTATAGTCCATCCTCTTTTTGCACCTTCTTACTAAATTTCAATCCAATGCTCAGAGAAAAATTTATGACGATTTTCCCTAGGTCACCTGTTTGGAATGTAATTCAGGAGTCTGAAAAAATACCAACTTCCTCAGATCATATATCTGTAAATGTAGTGCAAAAAGCTCTAAAATTCGGACTCGAGGTTTAGCGCGATGGCTTCTCAAATGGGTTTTTTTTTTAACTTCTGAAACGTTGCAGAAAAAAAAGTTATAGCGAAAATGCCACAATGACCTATTTGGAACAGCAAAACCCTAGAATCCAAAGCTTTGATACCAAATGTTATGGAACCAGCTCAAGAAAAGATAGAAAAGATAGATCAACGTCTTAGAATTCAGCCTCTTCGAGGGGGAAACCTCCTTTACATTACATAAATGAACAATTCTTGGATGATACAAATGAAAAGACCTCCTTTCTATATATAGGAGTCTAAGGGGTCATTATATAATCAGAGCCTACATAACAATAATAATGTAGGGGCACAATAATAACAATAGTGGGCTTCTATGGGCACAATAATAACAATATGGGCACTACATGGGTACTTCAATGTAATAAGGGGGTTGTACTAATAATAATAAGGGGTTACACTAGTAGTATAGGGGCCTAACACCGGGTGGCCAAGGTGCTGAGAACACCAAATTTTTTAGTAGGAAAATGGTGACAGCTGGCATGAAGATATTGTTCTGTGTGAGTTTTTTTGCAAAAAACTTGGTGAGAGATGGAACCATCATTCATTCTACATAGGAGAATGTCAAGGAAAGGTAGGCATCCATCCATCTCAACTTCCATTGTGAACATGATGGATTCAGATTGGGAATTAAGGTGGTTTAGAAACAGATCCAACTTCTCATGACCATGGGCCAGATGACACAAGTGTCATCAACAAACCTCTTCCACTTCTTAGGGTGGAATTGAGTTGAGGCTAAGGCCTTGGACTCAAAATCTTCCATAAATAAGTTGGCAACAAGTGAACTACTTCACTTGATTATGTGTGTTGTAATGTTTATAATGATCATCACATCTATGTGAACTACTTCACTTGATTTGAGACGAGTCTTTCTCATTAATGGGTGTCCCCATTATGGTAGTAGTATTACTTCTCTCTTAGAGGCTCACTTTATTTCCTCCCTTGTAGTAAGAGAATCTTGATACATCTTCAATCGAACAGTCACAAGGCATACTCACTTGCTCATTCAAAAGCACATGCGCACTTCTCTCTTGTGCTGAAATTTAAATCCAATGCATATCTTTAAGTAAACGATAATTAGGTCGTATTCCAGATGGGACTCCTATACCAAACAATGTGAGGTCTAGTTGGGACCTTATATCGGGGAGATCCCTTGTATTTTGGCGGTATCCAATGTTGTCAATGCATACTTAGCTAAACGTTGTTACCATCTCTATCTTACAATCATTCCCATTAAATATGACATAAATTAATATACATTTATTTAATATATATTTAATATTCCATGCCTCTGTCAGGGACTATAGAAATTGCCTCGTGGTTAAAGTTCCTTAACAGTGTCTTAGTTCGTGGATTTTTTGTAACTTTAACTAAAGTTTTCGAAAATTGCTGAATATTTCAATTTTCCTGTAGATTAAAATATATTTTTTCTAATTTTTGAAAATCTTATTCCTAATTTTCCATTAGCTTAGTGAGCCTTAATGTGACATAATTCCCCTAGTGGAGGGTGATTTAATTTTTGTATTTGTCAGACATTGGAAAATAATTTTAAAATAGGAAAAAGGGAATTACTTGATTGGTTGTTGTAGAGGCTCTAACACTGCCTCTGATCATTTTCATGATTGATTTTCAGTGGAAATTACAATCTATGTTAGTTCTCTGACGACAATGATAAACGGTGGGGGTTTCATGGCACAGATCGATGGATGGGAGGGTGCAAGGTCCCTTAAGTAAGCGAGGGGAGGCGGCTGAACAACTATTGGGCCCTAAACGAAATGGCTTTTCCTAATATATTCACAACCCAATATAAAATGAGATGATGCCACATAAACAATAGTGTTGTGGGTCAAACCATGTATGCTTTAATCTCTATTATTTCATCATAAATTTTTATGTACCAATTTGAATAAGCATCAAATAATATTCCATAGATTTAAATTTCAAATATTGCAACTTTAATGTAGATTGTAGTTGAGAGCGATTTTACCTGTGTATCTACCTAAAACAGTGTTTTGAAATTAGAAATCGAAGCACATCATTTTTTTTCTAATAAATTATTCATCACTAGCAAGGTTAAAGATGATCAACTAAGGGCATTGTTAATCTTTGTCCTACAGGTTCAATGGTTCGCACTGGTTTCACAGCTCCCCGTATATCAAGTGGAATTTACTAATAAAAAATGCTAACGATGATTGATTGTGGCGTGTTGATCACAAATAGAGATTATTAAAGCACATTCCCACATAAACTTATTAATAAAAAAGAGGGAAAATATTAACTCATTTATTGAAAGTCTAGTAAAATATACTAATAACTGTCCTTAAAAAAAAAAAAAACAATACTCAATTATAAATAGATCTGTATCAAAAGTTAAAACCATAATACTAAATATTACTTATTAAAATCATTGAATTGAAAATTTACAAAATTTGATATCACTTATTACTAGCCAAGATTGCACATGAATTAATTTACAACATAAAATACCAAATCTGCAAATGCCACAAGCTAACATGGATAAACAAATGTTTATATATCTATGCAATAGTGTTTTCAACCCCATGGTTTTGAAAGCAACTATCAGGCCCTAAACAAAATGGTTTTGGTGATATATTTATAACTCGATATCAAATTAGATGATGCCACATAAACAACAGATTCCTAATTTTAAAAATTGATTTCACAACTATAATTTTTACCACACAAAATTTGCAATTTTTAAATTATATTTCAAGGAAGAATAGCTTATAATATTTCAATGAAAAAACTAAAAACGTGTTTGCTATAGAATTAACTTTCCACTTTGCTACTAGGTTAATTTAAAATATCTATAAAACAGGAAAACTTAAAAATAAAAATAAAGGAAAATAAAGGTGCAGCAGTCAATAATAGCATTTGTAGTCTAAAATAGTGTGTCCCACCCTGAAATGGATAACAAATCAAAATCAACGAAAATATCAAACTTTGTGCTTCACTACATTACATTACAGAACGAAATATTTTTGTATACATAGTCCATTTAACTTTTTATCTCATTTATCTAACTTTATAAAGTCTCCCTTTTTTCCTTTCATTAAAAAAAAATCATGTATGCTCATACACTATGTATCCAAGATTAATTATAAAAAAAATAATTTTGATTTCATTATAATTTATATATTAAACATAATTTATTTATATATCAACATTATAGTAGCACTTCACAATCAAAATTCATGACCTTCCACAATCTGAAGAAGAACAACACCATGTATTCATCATGTGGCTTGAAAATCAGTGGCAATCTTGCCTTTGATAGAGCTTTTGATGGGACAATTGAATCATCCATTTTTGCTTCACAACCATTTGTCATTTATGTGTGTAGAAGTGGGGATGTGTTTTGATCCAGATATTTTACTTCAATGATGCATACAGAATTGGATATAAAAGAGCATGTAACCAAGTAGCTTAAACGAGTTGGAAAAGAATAGGGATGAGGGTTTGGTCGCAGGGGTGTAAGCCTGAGCTATGGCTGTCTAGGTCGAGGGCCTAGAACCATGCAGGTTGAGGATCAGAGTATGCTGACGGTGGTAGTCCAGTACAAAGAAGGACTGCGTGGGGTGTAGTGAGGCAAGTGGCAGACAAAGGCCTTGACAGAGACAACTGGGAGATAAAGGAAAGGCGTTTTTGGAATGAGGGTTTATCATTGCGCAAGAGAATGTTTGGGTTGATAAGGGTTAATGCACTGGCACCATCTCCTGAATACCCGAGTTTCTACATTGATTTCGTTGGAGGGATCAAGGCTTGTGTGGTTTCCTTGCGGTTTGTCTGCAGCTAGTTTTAACCATGGTTAATCCAAGAGAAGTTGTCGACCTGGATCCAGCACCGGAGGACATCTTATCGGTCTGGGGAAAGGATTTAACCGCCTAGAACATTGAATGGTATTTTGGGTCAAATGGCAGTCAGGGAAACGAATCTCTTTCACCGGAAGGGTTAGAACAACAGGTCTTCAAAAAGTTTACTAGAAGGAAACCTGGATCTAGGCGGTTTAAACAGTCAAGGCGTTAAGGGCTTTCAGGAGGTGTGCTTTCAAGAGGAGAGTGTTCATCAAGCAAGGATTTCCCTCCCTCTCCAAGTAAGTAAAGAAAAGCCCTTTTCATTGGATTCATTCCTATCAGGAGGCCTCGAAGACATAGTAAATTATGGGTCATCTCTAGGGTTTCGGAACGGAGGTGAGTCTGAAAGGGCATTGGCAGTCACCAGGGCTATTCTTGCCAAAGGCCTGGTAAGCCCTAGCAGGAATGTAGGGTAGGCTGATATCGGAACAGAAGGGATCTTGGAACCCAGAAAGAATCACCCTGGAACTGGAAATGGGAAGCAAGTAGCGGATTTTGATCTTATAGAAGGGCTAGACAAAGATCTAGGCAGCAAAATAACAACACACACCACCGTCTTGAGAAACCCCTTATCGGATAAGGAAGTGCATGAACAGCAAGAGGAGGTGAACAAGAATGTTGCGAGCGCTCAAATCAGGGAGGAGGGTTTTGAGAATAGAAAGACAGGGGAGAAAAGAAAAAAGCAGAAGCCTATAAAAAAGAAAGATCTCGAAGAAAATTTAGTGTTGGGGATGGATGTGTAGATAGAAGAAGCTTTGGAAGTGGTCGAATGTACCTTGGTAGGAAGAGAGAGGGGTAAGAAATACTCAACCCATTTCATCAAAACCTGGGGAGAGTAGCAATGGCAGACGGAACTAGTCAAAAGATTCAAGGTTTCGGTCCTAGCTAAAGGTTGGTTCATGGTGAGGTTCGAGAATAAGGACGCAGCGGACTGGGTTGTAGGGAGGAACTGGGCCTTTGGAAACATCCCTGTGTTATTTAAACGATGGAGTCTGATGTTTGATGCGCTGCACGAAAAGACCGATGTGCTTCCGGTTTGGGTTCGGTTACCGGGACTACCCTCCTTTCTCTGGGTGGAATCGGTGTTTAAGTCCATAGGAAATATGCTGGGCACTTACCTGGAGGTGGACATGTCCTATATCCAAACCTAGAACAAAGTTATGGCATGGATCTTGGTTAGTTTAAACCCTAGAGGAGGCCTAGCTGAGAAAATTAACATTCCGTATAAAGATTACGTATTTGAGCAGCCACTGGACTATGAACATCTTCCCTTCAGATGTCATAGATGTCATGCCTATGGACATCTGGCCAGGAATTGTCCATTGGGGAGGTGCTGAAGAAGGTTTTAGAAGACGGCGGAACAGGAGGAGAAGGTAGTAGAACAGAATCAAGCCATCCAGAATTTAGAGACAGAAGGGATTCAGGACGAGGAGGCCATGGAGGTGGATAAATCTCAGGAGGGGAAGTCAATGGAACAGGTCATTCAAGTCTCTCCAGGAAGAGAGGGAGCGGCTGATATCATGCCCGGAATCGGATGTTTGATCCAGGAGTCAATCAAAGAACCAGCAGCTATCGCCAATACAAACTCCATCAAGGATTTAAAGGGTATGCGACTAGACTCAAGTAATCCATCTTTGTCTATTTCTTAAATAAAAGATGCTTGCTTGATTTTTGGTTCACACAGCAAAAACTGCATCCTTGATGAAAAAACTCTTGTTGAAAACTATGTTGATAACATCACGGCAGCCATCCCCTCATTAGACCTGAACCGTGAAGATGTTCTAAATGAGGAAGCTAAAATCGATCATTCTCCTCTTGTATGTCACTATAATCTCTGATCATTAGATAAAAAACTTGTGTCCTTAGAAACGGTTGGCAGAATAGGTCTGACTCCCCCTTAGAGCTTGAAGAGGAAAGTGAGGGTTAGAAAGTCTAATTTGTCTAAAGCACAGGTAAAAACGAAGTTTGATGTGGCTGATGGCAAACAAATGTCAATCCCTGGGGCGCTTAGAGCAGTGCATCCCCATGAGAATGTAATAAAATGATTTTTTCATCTTAGAATTGCAGGGGTTTAGCCAGTAAGCCCAAAAAACTGGCCCTTAATGAGATGGTTATGAATTCTAATCCTGATATCCTTCTGCTACAAGAGACTCTAGGGAAGAGTATAGAAGTGGAAACAGTCTTAAACTCTCTGCTCCTGGGCTGGCACTTTACAGCAGTGGACTTCGTTGGCCACTCGGGAGGATTCGCAATTGGCTACAAGGACAGGAGGATGAAAACCGTAAACCAATGGGGTATGAATCATGCGATGGGAATGGAGATTCAATCACCAGAATTTGGCTTCCCTTTAGTGATTTTAAACATCTATGGGCCATGTCAGGGGAGGGTGAATTTCTGGAATGACATCCTGTCAAAATCGATTGTGAAAAGCCAAAATTTGGTTTTGGGTGGAGATTTAAATTTCTCCATTGGAAATGTCAAGGCCTGGGGACCTTCGGCCAGAGAGGACCCTCTATCAGATTTTTTCCTGAATTCAATCAACTCCCATAATCTGATAGATGTACACCTAATCAAATTAAGACCCACCTGGAGGAATCGAAGAGTTGGTGAAGCAAGAATCGCTAAAAGATTGGATCGATTTCTTCTAAGCAAAGATCTGACCTCCAAAATCCCATTGTTTAGGCAGTGGGTAGGCGAGGGAGGAATTTTGGATCATTTTCAAAACTTTCTAGAGCTATCCAAACCTCCTCGAAAACCGGCAGCTACCTTCAAGTTTAACGCTACATGGATGCAAGAGGAATCCTTCAATAATCTGTTTAGAGAGACTTGGAGACACCCAGGTAGAGGCTCATCAGAGGAAAAAGGGTTCTTGTTTATGGAAAACTTAAAAAGACTAAAGAAAGCAACCATTGAATGGGCAAAGATCAGAAAGCAAAAACATAACGAGGAATTATTCCAAATCAATGAAGAACTCCGGAGGCTGGAAAGTACTGAGTCGGATGGCTATGCATCACAGGAATCCAAGGAGAAAATTCTCTTGCTTGAAAAACACAGGAATCAAATTTTATTGGCTAGAGAGGAGGAATGGAGGTTGAAGAGAAGAGCGATATGGCTAAAAGCCGGAGATGAAAATACGAGATTTTTCCATAATTATGCAAGAGGGAGGAAAAATTCGAACACCATATGGAAGTGAAAGAGAGGAGGGCAGGGAGGCAAACACTTTTGAGTCTCTCTCGAACTTGGGGAGAAGTCACTTTTAGAACCTGTTCGCTAACCAAGGTGAGATTACTATTGCAGAAGTAATCAGGACTGCCCAATGCTTCCCTCGGTATGTGGAGGAGGAAGAAGCGAAGAATTTAATGAGTGAAGTCACAAAGGAGGAAGTTGAAAGTGTTATTAAATCAATGGCAAGAGACAAAAGCCCAGGTCCAGACGGGTGGACCATAGAACTCTTTCAACACTTTTTCAACCAGATTGGAGCAGGATTAACAGAAGTGGTTGAAGATTCTAGGAGGAAAGGAGAGGTCTACCCCCCGTTCAATGCAACTTTCATAGCGCTCATTCCTAAGAAGGAAGTCCCTGAATCTTTTGAAGATTTTAGACCTATTTCCTTGTGCAACAATATATACAAAATCATTGCAAAAGTGATAGTTGTCCAAATAAAACTGGTTCTATCAAGATGCATCTCTAACGAACAGTGTGGCTTCTTGGATGGTCGTCAGATTCACGAAGCTATAGGAGTGGCGCAGGAAACAATTCATAGTGTCAAGCAGATGAACAAGAAAGGAGCTGTGATTAAAATTGACATGTCAAAAGCCTATGATAGAATCAGTTGGATTTATCTAAGGATGCTCCTAACCCACTTAGGCTTTAAACCGGACTTCACCAGTTGGATTATGGGATGCATCACTAGTGTCATCTTGCAGTTCTCATAAATGGTGCAGCCTCTCCTTTTTTCAAAGGGAAAAGGGGATTAAGACAAGGATGCCCTTTGTCACCCTTGCTTTTTCTCCTGGTTGCAGAGGGTCTGAGCCAACTGATCTAGAAGGCCAAAAGGGAAGGTAAGGTAAAAGGCCTAGAAGTTGCGGTCAACATGTTCATCTCCCATCTTCTTTTTGTAGACGATATATTAGTGTTCTCAAATGGAAATATGAACGAAATCAAGGAATTAAAAAATATTTTTGACCTCTTCATGAAAATGACAGGGATGCAAATAAACTACAGGAAATCACAGTTAATGCTGGAAGGATTAGATAGGCACGAGAAATCTCAAATCACTTCAATTCTTCCCTTTGATGTGTTCAACTTGGAGAATCCTTTCAATTATCTAGGCTTTTGGCTGAAGCCTAATGCCTATAAGAAACAAGACTGGAATTGGCTGATTGCAAAAATTGAAGCCCAAATTTTGCATTGGAGTTTTAAATGGTTGTCTAGAGCAGGTAGATTGACCTTAATCAAATCAATGCTTCTAGCCATGCCGGTATACTAGGCAGCGTTAACATGGGTTCCAAAAGGGATTCTAGATAAGATAAGAAGGATTTGCAACAGATTTCTATGGGAAGGTTCAAAGGAGGACTCTGTTCTTCCATGGGTTGCTTGGGAGAAAGTGGCAAGGCCTAAAGAGTGGGGAGGATGGGGGATAAAAAATCTCCCTGAGTTCAGCCTCTCTCTGGCAGCCAAATCAGGATGGAGAATTATTAAGATGGAAAACCTCTAGACGAGAGTGGTGAAGAGGAAATACATAGACCCGATATCTTTAGAAGAATGGATCAAGAATCCAAGCAAGAAATAGAAAAATGTTTCGGTGGTTTGGAAAGCTATTGTGGAGGCTTTCAAGGTGATTGAACAAGGTCTGGCCGGGCAGGTTGGTAATGGGGAAAATATGAGGATAGGAAAGGATCCCTGGGTTGGATGTAATGAAAATTTGCCCTCTCCCCTAGATTAATTAGACACCTCGAATCCAAAGGCATTCTTTTCTTAAGTCAGGTAAAGAAAGTTGGCTTTTCTACAATATGGGGTCAAGCATGGAAAACTAGTGAAGAACTAGATCTTAGACCTGTCTGGTGGAACGAGTGGAAGGCTTATACTCAAGAACTATCCAGATCAAATGTAAGGTTGAAAGGCAGGCAGGATCAACTGGTATGGGCACATGCGGAATCTGGATCTTATTCCCCAAAATTCGGGTATAAATTCTTAATGTCAAAAAAAGGATGGGGAGACCCGGAATGGTGGGCCAAGATTTTGTGGAAACTCAAATGCAGGGAAAAATCCATATTATTCTTTTGGTGCATCATCAAAAGGAAAATTCCTACCTGGGACACCCTTCAATCCAGATATATGTAAGGACCGGGGAGATGTCCCTTATGCAAATCTGAAGCCGAAGCCATTAGTCATTTGTTTTTAGCTTGTCCATCTGTTAAAAATGTGTGGGCAGAGGTTGGAAAACTCATTAATAAATAGGTAGATTGGGAAGGAGAAAATTTCCTTGATGTCTGGGACAAATGGTGGCGACAGTATCCTAAGGGGAACATGCGGAATCTACCTCCCATCATCTGCTGGGGGGTCTGGATCACAAGGAACAGGTGCATCTTTATGGACAAGGAAATCTTAGCAGAATCAATAGCATTACAATGTACTTCTATCTACTCAAATATTCCTGAAACCGAGGAGGGAAGAAACCCCATACGGTTAAGGGAAGAACAGATTAAAGAAGACGTCCCATGGGCCTATTTTGATGGGGCTTCTTAGAACAATAAAGTTGGAGCAGGGATGATTATTCACTTAAATACAAATCAGATTTTAAAAGCTTCAGTGGGGCTAGGCACTGGAACAAATAACTTTGCAGAGATGTCTGCCTTAAAACTACTCCTTTGCTGGCTCATTCATAGGAACATCTACACGGTTCGAATCTTCGAGGATTCTTTAAATTTCATAAAATGGGTTAATGGACAAAGTAACTGCAAAAATTATATGTTGAGACCTTTATTAGAAGAAATACACGCTTTAAAACTCTCTTTTAATATGTTCTCACTATGTCATATCTATAGGGAGCGCAATGTATCAGCAGACAAACTTTCTAAGGAAGGTTTGCAGCAGGATCTGGGCAGCTGGAAAGTAGCAGAGGAGTTTCATGGACAGATCCGTGTGTCGGATCAGCCTCCACATATCTAGTTTTTTCCGGGATGTTGTTTTAGTTTTTTATTCCATCACAATGCAAGTTATCTTTTTGGGACTGTTGTTATATATTGAAAAATTAGCATAAAAATTTTGCTTAGTATCTATTTTTCGTTTGGGTTGTTTTCCTCCTATGAGGAGACCCGAAAAATAGATATGGGATTGAGTCCTCTTGACGGATAATGTCTCTTTTGGAATGTATTTAGTACCTTGATGCTGGAAACGTAAACTGTTTATGAGTTTTACGTCTTCAAAAGATACATTGACAGGTTTTAGTACAGAAAAGACAGTCACTTTTCTGTAGTAGCTTTATGATATTAATCATAACAGCAAAGGAATGCCCGGGCATATACAATGTAACTTTTTATCTTGTTTATAAAAAGTTTGCTTTTTTATTTGGAAAAAAAAAAAACCAAGTAGCTTAAACACATGAAAAGAAGCAAAAATCAAAAGCACCCATGAGATCAAAGGCACAAAATGATTTGATTACAAAGTTCAACCAGTGTGGGCTACGTCTCCGGGCCCTACTCAAAGTGGGGAGGCATCTCTCATCAAATCACAACAAAAATGAATTACAATCAAATTTACATAAATGACCCTTATACCTCCATTTTCTAGCATGGACGAAAAATGAAAAGCTTATATGCATAAACAGACATCACCATTGGATTCATGGCGTGAAATTGTGTCAAACGACTATAAACTTGACCATATTCTGAGAAAGTGACCTCTGGAGCTCCAAGGAATCTTTAGATTCCCTCAAGATTCCCTACAAAAAAATTCCCCCAATATTCCCTAGGAATCTTTCTCGAATTTCGTGCTTGCCTGGGTTTTGTTTTGGCCTAGGCGTTTTCCTGGTTCCACCTGCAAATTGAATCTCGTTCTCACTATCCACTACAACCCCCAGTCGAATGGAAAAGGAAGGTTGAAGTACTAATTTGTGGGCAGAGTTAACAACGAGGTCACGTGGGCTGTTGGTGGTAGTAAAAAATAGGACGGGGGTGAAACAAGTTCAAAACCCATTGCACCCCAAATAAAGGTTTAGTCATTGTTAAATGGGCATAATTTTATTTTATGGTTGACGTTTTTTTAAATTGGTGTCGCATGTTGGTGGGCTGACCCACCTGGGTCGAGCGGGTTTGAACCCTACCAACCTCCTCCACGTGCCTTCGATGTATGGTCAGGTCGGCCCGAGTCTTCTGTGGCCCAACCCATAATTATATTATGTGGTTGAACAATGTCATTGGTCGTTGGAGGGTGGCAGCCTGCCACCCCAATTATATATATGTATAGATGCAAAAATTCGGTGGCAATTTTTAAGGGTCATTGGGGAGATTAAAGAGGCGACAAATTCACCCATTCCTACCTCCAGATTCCATGCGCCAACCGTTTTCCAAATTGGTTCCTCACTAGTGATTACCACTTGGCCTAGTTTGAACAGAACTTTGACCGTGAATATCTTGAGCATACGAACTCAGATTTGAGTGTCATTCACGTCATTGGAATCAGGACAACGAGCACTACCATCTCGTCTTGGTTTCACTTCAATCCAATGAATTTATTTTTTTATCTTTTTCAAGGCCACTTCTATTTTGGGAGCCACTTGGATCATTCCTCCCCACTGAGGAGCTTTTGGTCCTCCAAAAGCATGAACAGATTCTACAATCTGCATGTGTCCTTATCAAGCCATACTTTCAACATCTGCTTTCCATGCAAATCTTGTACATTCTTTGCAATCATATCCAAAACCACACATGACTCGAACAACCACATGCTTTCCAAGAGTTTATAACACACACTTTGTGGTCAAGTTCACATCATAATAGAAATCAATACCCCAACTATCAATAAAAGGTCAAAACATCATCACTGCTTTAATGAGCGACGGAAAACACATCATCACTTTTACAATTAGATTGCAACACATGATTTACCAAATGTGGACATGACCAACTACTATATCTAGTAAAACCATTTCTTACTCAACAAAGTGAATGGGTCATCTTCCTGTGGCAGAGTCGCTTGTTGAACATCTTCACCGGTTGGTTTCTTCATAGGTGCTTTCTGGGCATGGAGCATCTGACACGCAGCTCTCTAGTGCCCAACCTCGTTGCAGTGACTACCTTGTAACTCTTATTCATGGTGCGACTTTGCTAAATTCCCATGGAATCCTCACTGTCACTGGAATGTGATGAAGTTTTATCAGCATCTCTCTTTGTTTGGTCGCTGATTGTCTTGGAGCATTCCCCAACCTCTTTTTTGACATATCAAAGTCTTGCATAAGGAGGCAATTCCTCCACTTTTATGGGATTGACAATGCCTTTGCCATTAATGTTGGCGCCCTTTCCTTGATACCCCATTTTCTTCAACAATTTTGATCCAACTCTTGTAGTATGTTTCTCAAAAGTAGTGAAATCATCATCTTAAAAAGTACATGAAATTGAAGAATCTCTTTTTACCTCGGGCTTGTTATGCCTCATATTTTCCAAGGCTTCCTCCTTTTCTTGTAACTGATGTTGCAACCTATGTTTCTCCTTCTCTGCTTCTTGTAGAGTCTCCTTAGTTCAAAATTATCCCCCTAAATTATTTGGTTTATTTCTTCAAGTTCTTGGAGCCATGCCGCATTTGGTGCCCTTTTCTTTTTTGACACAACATCTGCTGAAATCTTTGTCTCATTGCTCGAATCGAAACCCAAGTCAATGGGTCCATATTTTGCAATCCTAAGAGTGGCAATCTTCCTTTCGTCACCTAAGTCTGATCCCAGGTCAATTTGTCCAACACCTGCAAATCCTGCAGTTGTGATCCTCTCATCATCCTCTGATTCAAATTCTTGGTCTTGTTGCAGAGTTGCAACTGTCTTATGCTTCCCTTTTCTGTTGTTCCTTTTTAGCCTCAATTTTGGATGTAGTTTCCAACAATGCTCCTCATCATGCCCCTCTTTTTTACAATAAGTACAAGAGGGCTTCGCTTCCTTTCTCCTAGTTGTTGTTATCCTCTTTGAATGATCTTCTTGCTCATGTTTCCCCCCTACTTTCAAGATGTATAGTCTTCACACTAGCTTCATCAAGAGTTTTAGGTTCCAATAATAGCCATGAAAGATGCAAATAACTATGCAAAGAGCCAATATATTTCATCAACATCTCATAAGTGTCTAGTGGAACATTCAATGCTAATGGTTTTTTCCCAAACTCCTTTGTAAAATTCTGAACAATCTGACCTTTACTTTGTTTCAAATGTTTTCATTCCATCATGTATTTCTATCTGTAGCCCGATGGGTAAAACTGTCCTCTTATAGCATAGGCAAACTCAATCAAATATGAAAGAAGTTTGTGACTATTCTTACCACCTTTCTGCAGTTTTCCTTCTCATCATATGAGAGAAGTTCCACTTAATTGAAGGGATGATAGTCGGATCTTGGCTTCATCCTCTTTGATTTGTTGTATGCATAAATATACTTCAACCTGTCTTATCTAGTTATCTAACTTTTTTGCATTAGATTCTCCACTAAATACAAGTAAATCAAACTTGACATGCAACTTGAAGAAAGGCCTTTTTAGATGCATTTCTATGATGTCTGTTAGAATGAAAAGAATGGGAGGAGGAGAACTTTTACTAGAGGATGGATAGGGAGGAGGCTCTTCTCCTCCACCTTCATCATTTACCGAGGCATTATCATTTGGTTCTTTCTTCTCATGCTTAATTGTCTTCTCATATTCTGCAAACAACTTGTCAACTTTCTCTACCATGGTGAAGAATATCTTGCGATAATTTCACTCTTCCTCCATTTGAGCTTCCTCATCTTCCATGTTTCGTGTTCATGTTGCACGCCCTGCTTCGGGATCAAAGCATTTGAGTTTGCCTTCTCCTCTTTGGAGCTTGTTCTTGATTGTCATTTACTCATGCAACTCATATCAAGAAGACCTACTCTGATACCAAACTTGATCCAGATCTTTTACTTCAAGGATGCATACAGAATTGCATATAAAAGAGCATGTAACCAAGTAGCTTAAACACATGAAAAGAAGTGGAAATCAAAAGAAACCATGAGATCAAAGGCACAAAACTATTTGATTACGAATTTCACCCAGTGTGGGCTACATCTTCGGGACCTGGTCAAAGTGGGGAGGCCTCTCTCATTAAATGGCAGCAAAAATGAATTATAATCAAATTTACATAAATGACCCTTATACCTCTATTTTTCGACATAGACGAAAAATGCAAAGCTTAGCTGTGGAAAAGGACATGATCATTAGATTTGTGGTGCAAAATTGTGTCAAACGGCTATAAACTTGACCATATTCTAACCAAGTGACCTTTGGAGCTCCATGGAATCTTTAGATTCCTTCAAGATTCCCTACAAAAAATCTCCCAAGATTCCCTAGGAATATTTCTCAAATTTCGTGCCCTCCTGGGTGCGGTTCCAGCCTGGGCGCACTCTTGGTTCCACCTAAAAATTGAATCTCATGCTCATGGTCTGCCACGCCCCCTGGTCGAATCGCAAAGTAAGGTTTAAGTATTGATCTATGGGCAAAGTTAACAACGGGGTTGCATGGGCTATTGGTGGCAATGGTAAATAGAATGGGGGTGGATCGGGTTCAAAACCTGTCGCGCCCCAAATAAAGGTTCAGTGATTATTAAATGGGTGATATTTTGTTTTTCTGGTTGGCATTTATTTAAAACTGGAGCTGCCCACACTAGGCAAACTAAAGAGGCAACAAATTCGCCTGTTCCGGCCGTCGAATTTTGTGCGCCGACCCTTTGCGAGATTGTTTCCTCATTATTGATTTCCACTTGGCCTAGTTTGACCAGAACTTTGATTACGAATATCTTGAGCATACAAACTGGGATTTGAGTGTCATTCACATTGTTGGAATCAGGATGATGAGCACTATGATATGGTCCTAGGTTCATTTCAATCTAATGACTTTGATTTTGAGTTTTTTCAAGGCCACTTTTATTTCTAGAGCCACCTGGATCATGTGCAAAGGAGGAACATGCGAAATAAACTTCCACACCTTCCACACCAATAACAAAATTGCGAACTTAATGAGAACTATAACCTTAAAATGAGAAATCTAGCCCAAAAAACCCTTTTTTGGTGGAAGAAGAAAAAAAAAATGTTGATGTTGCATCAATGTTTATTTTTTGGGTTAAAATTCCAAGTTTTTTTTTTAACAACGGCATTAAAAACTAAAAATTTGGTGCAATAAACATGAAAAAACAACCTGGAAACGAAAAGTGTTGATGTTGCATTAACATTTTTTTCGTGTTAAAATTCCAAAAAAAATTACAATGGTGTTAAAAACTAAATTTTTTGTGCAACAAACATGAAAAACACCCTGAAATTGAAAAGTGTTGATGTTGCAACAACGTTTTTTTAGTTAAAATTCTAACATTTTTTAGGAATGATATATATATATATATAGATAGATAGATCACGACTCTAAAAAACCTTAAAATTCCAATGGTTTTGGATGATAGCGCTAAATATAAAATATCAAGACTCCAAAAAACCTAAAAAAATTCAAGAATTTTCAACTATGGCGTTAAAGATAAATATTATGACTCCAAAAAACCTTAAAATTTTGACATTTTTCAATCATGGCATTAAATATAAAATATTACGACTCTAAAAAACACTAAAATTTCAACATTTTTCACCCATGGAATTAAAACCAAATATCACAACTATAAAAAACTTTAAATTTTCAACTTATTTCAAGAACACATAATATGACTCAAAAAACCTTACAAATGAATACCTAAAACAAAGTTCCATTATACCAAGAGTAATTGTTTTCTTTTCAACGCTGAAAGTATAGCTCTTTTAAAAGTTTACCCGAAGACAACTTGACACATTGCAACGAAAACTTAAAAATCAACTACTAAATTGGCATGGAGTGAAGGCGGTCATGACCCATTGCAATGAAAACTTAAAAGCCAACCATCTAACTGACACACAATGGGTGTTCACTTGATCCATTGTAACGAAAACTTAAAAATCAACTACCAAATTGACAGATAGTGGGGTTGGGTTGCTAGTAAAGCATCAACACAAGCCCTACAAAAAAATAAATAATAATAATAATAATAATAGTAAATAAATAAATAAAATAAAATAAAACATAAAACATAAAACATAAAAATAAAATAAAATAATAAATTAAAAATAAAAATAAAAATAAATAATATATATTATTATATATATATATATATATATATATATATATATATATATAAAATAAAAATAAATAAATAAAACCAAGACAAGCACATTTTTGCTTGGATTGGATGGCAAAAGATAGCACTCCCAAAAAGGTGGGGAGGCTAGGGCCTAAAGGATCTTCCATTATTTGCAAAAGCAATGGCAGCTAAATGAGCTGGTCGCTGCTAACAAGCCAGAACTTATGGGCTCGTTTATCATACCATAAATACATTTGGCCACAAGATATTCTGGATTGGGTAAGGCTCCCTAGTTGGAATAGGACAGGAATATCAACTGTTTGGAAGGCCTTGCTATTCTCCTTGCCCCTAATCAGGGATAACCTGGTCTGGAGAATAAACGACGGATCTCTGGCTAGAATAGGGATGGACCCATGGATTGGCAGCGGAGGTAGGCATACCCTATCACAAGATCTGATTCAGTACCTACACTCCCGTGACATTAATGTAATCGCACAAGTTGCTGATCAAGAAAACTCCAGGATCTTTCATCAAGCATGGAAGTCGGCGCATCAAATGAATCTGCCACTCAGATGGCATCAGGAATGGCAAGACTACAGTACTGCACTAACCGAATCTCATATAAGAATCAGAGACGGTCCAGATGAATTAGTCTGGAGTCAGGCAGAGAATGGAAAATATTCTCCAAAGGCTGGATATATCACACTCAGCAGTCAAAAAAAACCAGACCATATCCCAACCTGGTGTCAAAGCATTTGGAAACTAACAGCTCCGCCTAGATCAAAACTTTTTTTCTGGTGCGTATTGAGGAATAAGGTACCTACAGGAGAACACCTTGTGCACAGAACAATACATGGGCCAACTTGGTGCGTGTTGTGTAAAGATGCATCGGAATCCACAGAGCATCTCTTTTTGAGATGCAGTGCTACACTTGAATTATGGCGATCTCTCTCAAATCACTTCTCTTTCAATGGCAATTGGGAAGGATCGGAACTGATCGAGGCTTGGGAAAATTGGGCTCAAAAACATAAGGGATCGAAATATATACTCCTCCCGATTCTTGTAAATTGGCAGATTTGGAAGGTGCGAAATCGCTCTATTTTTTAGGACAGACCTATCATCTGGCCATTGATTGAAGCCGCTATCATTGTTGCCTATAAGGAACTCCCTGTCCCTCTGCCCCCTAAAGAACGCCATCCTCATCCGCCCCCTTGCATTGACAATAATACCCCTTGGGCCTTCTTTGATGGGGCTGCAAATCATCAAAGCTGTGGGGGAGGTTTTATTTTACATTTGAATGAACATCATTATTATACTGTAAAATCGGGCTTGGGCACAGGAACTAATAACTTTGCTGAGCTCATAACCTTGCGACATCTTCTCCACTTTGCTCTACACCACCATTGCACCAGCATCAATATTTTCGGGGATTCAAAAACTGTAATAAATTGGTTCAATGGCATATCTGACTGTCACATACACACACTCAGCATCATCCTAAATGAAGTTTTTGTATTCAAGGCAGCTTTTAACAACATCACATGCTCACACATTTACAGGGAACATAACGGCCATGCTGACAAATTATCCAAGGAGGCCGCGTTGATGGACAGAGGCATATGGGAGATCGCAGAGGTGAAGGGACGGAACGAATACAGATATTTTCACCGACCATACATAGACCAAGAATACCAGCGTGCACCAGAATCTTAATTACTGATCAGGATTTTTGTTTTTTGTCATGCAGACAGTGTTTATCTATGATGATCAGGAAATGCATATTTTTGTGGGAAAGATATTGTGTTATTATCAGCCTTATGGCAAGATGTAAACAGTCTTATATGTCAGAACTATTTCTCGGAGAACTACATAGTGCTCTGCACGATATATTTATGTAAATATGGAACACTGTTATATATACAGTGGAAATCGCATATGCGTAAAGCATCTACAATATGTAATTTTTCCAATCTTAATGAAAAATTACGGATTTCTCCAGTGGAAAAAAATAAAAATTAAAAAAAAAAAAAAAAATATATATATATATATATATATATTATTTTAATTAAATTAAAAATATATATATATATAATATAAAATTATAAAATAAAATAAAATTTTGAAAACAAAATTAAACGAAAATAACAAAAAAAACTTAAATAACAATAAAAAGTTAAAAAAATTAAATAAATAAAAGAGAGAGAGAAAGTGATTAAAAAAAAACACACAAACACAAAAATAAAAAATAAAAATAAACATAATTTTTTTTTAAATAACCAAAATAATCTATAAAAGGAAAAAACTCAAAAAAAAAAAAAACAAAACGAATTAAAAAAATAAAATAAGCATACATAACATTTAAAAAGAAAAAAGAAAAAAAAAACAATACTAATAAAAATAAAAATAAAAAGTTAATTTCTACAAATCTAGGGCCAATATATGTCAGAGACTTATGGATTGCTCCCAAGCCTCCGTCCAAATAGAGAGAATTGAAAAAGCAAGCTCACTGACCCAACCATGATACACCCCTTCCTTGGGATGAGTTCATCCACCTTCTTCATCAATGCCGCATTCTGTCAAGTGACGACCCAGATAAGCTTCAATGGGGTTATCGATCCAGTGGCAAGTTCTCGGTAAAGGAAGCTTATACTATTCTCTCCACCAATGATACGCCTAATCCAGATCCTCTCTAGAAACATATCTAGTACTCAGGTTTCTAACCCAAAGTCGCCTTCTTCCTCTAGCTGATCGCTCATGACAAACTTCTAACATGGGACAGGATTGGAAAAAAAGGCTTCGAAGGCCCATCTCATTGCCCCCTCTGTACAAGAGAAGAAGAGACAGCAAATCACCTTTTGAACTCATGCTCAGTGGTGGAAGCTCGTGGAAAATATTTTTGGTGATGAGGATCGTTCGGTCAACAGTATGAGAGAATTTCCAAAGCTTTGGCACTAGAACCCATTCAAAAATCCAATAGCCAATAGATCATGGCACTTATCCCAAGGATTCACTCTGTGGAACCTATGGAAAGCCAAGAATAAAGCAATGTTCCACTCAGATCCTATACAAATCAACCACATTTGGACAACAGCTAAGCATAACATTAAAGAGACCATCCTTATGGAACGTTGGGAGGATGACGACTGGAAGGCGAATGGAATGGAGGCTCAAATCCTTCAGGACTTATACCTTTGTCCCCTTGCTTCCTCTTTGGATTCACATAGACAATGAGCGGGGGAAAGACCCTCAGTAAACAACTTCCTCTATCCTCCTAAAGGCTTCATCAAACTAAACTTTGATGGTGCCTTTGAAGGGTAATCTCAGCCCTGTCGGGCTGGGGGGGTCTAATTCGGGATGCAGAAGGGAAGACTCTCAAAGTATTTGCGGCGGCATGCGGCACCTCTACCAATAACATTGCGAATTTCTGGCATTAGAGAAGGGTCTTCATCTCACGTCAGGAATGGGCATCACAAACCTCCAAGTTTCAGGGGACTCGTAGCTAGCTATCTCTATTATCCATAAATTGATCAATGGTTCCCCTCTGGAGAAAGTGGTAAAAAGTTGGCGATTGTAGTATATCTATGAAATGATTCAGGCCCGTTTGTCCTCCTTTTACTATATAATTAAGGAACTCATCATACGGCAAGGGAATCAAGTTGCTAACAAGTTATCCAACTAGGGTAGCAACCATAGCAACCAGGAGCTCCTCTCTGACTAGCTGCCTCCCTAGCACTCATCGATGTTTAATTAGCTCAGCCACATCATCGCCAAATAAGAGGCTTCCCCGATGGGGGAGTTGGGATGTGGAATCCACCTGTCAAGTGACAGATTCTAGTTGTGCAATGCTTAAGATGGGGGAGGGTAGGACATTAGCCCCTCCACCACACGAGAGTTAATACCACTGCGCTCGCTTTTGTGAACCATTCAACTTCACATGTGTGCAATCGCTTCGATGTGATGGATGTTATATACCTAGGGGGGATAATATGGGGTACAAAGGGAGGTACCCAAGGGAATAATGTAATAATGGGATGGGCCATAGTAATAATAAGGTGGTTAACCCATATCATGTAAGGGACCACAAGTAGTTAGTAATAATGTAATGGGCCCATGGTATTAGATAGATGGTACTTGAGGGAACCATGGTAATGTCCCATGGTATTGTATGTATGAGGCCTATATAGAGGCTAGAGACTCCACATTGAGAGATGTCAAGGAATATTGTATGAACAGGCATATGGCTTGTGGAGTGTTCTCCTTCCTTAAGGAGTGAATGTATGGTGATGCCCTACCTTAAGGGTTTGATTAATAAAGAAGAATTTCTATCTATTTCTATCTTGTTATTTCTGGGGTTTATTTCTTTTATCATATATTTCTCGGTTAGATCTATAACAAGTGGAATCAGAGCTATAACAATGGAGCCTCTCCTCCCCTAGTTATATTCCATCAATTGTAAAACTCTCAGGTTGTCTAATGTTTCTCTGTGTAATGTGTCCCCCTCCCTACTTACATCTTCTCTAGCTCCTGGTCTAGGGTGGTGGTTCATCCTATGCACCTCAGGCATGCCTCAAGCAACATTCTCTTGCCTACTTCTGCTAATTGAGAAACTTTCCCTCTTAGCTCTTCTCTCGAGGATGCGTCTTCTCCAATTCTTGTTGGATTTAGATTCAATTTTCCTCTGTTCCTGGGATCTCTTGCCTTGGCCACTTGGAAGATGCTTCTGGAGTTCTTTGTGCTCAACTTATAATTCTTGTCTTCTTAGTTCTGAGACCATATGTGGTATTGTAGCTCTCTTGGTGGAGCTGGACTCCGGGTCTTTGCACATCCTATCTCTTCCTTTTTGGGGTCTCTGGTCTTAATTCACCTCCGGTGGTCTACTTTGGATCTGGTGTTGGTATCAAATTTGGGGCCTTACCTTTCAATTTCATCTTGGTTGTCTATTATTTTCTATATGGATCTCTCCCCTCAGGTCTCTTACTTCCACTCTGGTTTGGTTCGTCTCTAATCAGGCAATAAATTCTCAGTGGTGGGAAAACACCCTTCGCTGCTAAACTAGAACTTCGGAACCTTGCAAACAATGGAGACAGCTATGGAAACCTGGATTAGCTGCGAAAATAGACTGATTTGGTAGCCAATTGCAACTTTAACATAACTATAGGGTATAAAGTTAAATATGAAAAAGAAGACATATTATTTCATACCTTCTTCAAAACCTGGTGGATATGGATTTATTTAGGTGGTAAATATATAGGAAAAGAGAGGATCTTTAGGCAAAAAGGATGTCACAGTAGGAAAATCTTCGGACTCTACAATTAATAGTCCAAATTCACAATCCACACCTGAGGTCTACATAAAGTAAAACAAGCAAATAACATGTGCAAATAAATCTGAGTCAAACCATGCAAACAACCTTTTCACAGTGAAATCACTAGTTGGTGATGAAACCCAACATCACAGAGATCAATGTGAAAAGTGGATAGAGATAGAGTAGGTGGAATCAGTTATGCTAACAACATACTTAATGGGCACAATCTAGTGCAAGTAACTTCACTTGTGCCATCTCGAGTGAAGAATACCCTCCAAAAACGTCCAAGTGAGTCTAGTCAATGGTTGCTCCAGGTACAGTCGGGACTTCTCCCCACTGTCACCTTGGGTAAAAGCCCTAAGATAATGGTCTCTAAGGTTACCACATACAACAACGTGAACTGAGAGGACAATCGTAGATTGGATGTACACACAAGGGCAAAGTAAAAAAGCTCAATCCCCTTGAAAGTTCCTCAACATGGTCAATCTGAGGTTTATCCTTCAAGTGACTCCCCAACACCTTTCAACACCATTTGTAATGCATGAAAATCGTGCTAAGTAACCAATGCAGTGGGGTCAATCACTTCACTAGGTCCAATATGATATCGTGCCTAACTCACTTGTAAGAGGAGCTTCCCAGAGTCAAACTGAAATAGATGGATTTACCCCCTACCGCAAGATTCTATGTTTGTTTGCAACTTTGGAAAGTTAACTCACTTTCCTATTCCAAAGCACTATAATTTGATCTAATGTAGGTAATGAGCCCTAGAAATATAAAAATTCTACTTCATTTTATTAACATTGTTTTTAAGTTATTGTTTACTCAATAGGTTGATGGATATGAAACCAGTGGTGTTATAACCTGACTCAAAACTAAATGAAATAGAATATGATATTGTAATATTTTCACTTCGATGAATCCTAACTAAAGTAAGGAAAGAGGTTTCATTCACTTCTAAACAATGCAATAATTAATGAAACATTTCAAAATGCAAGTCCAAGAGAATGCAAAATACACGATTCTTTTGAAAAATGCAACCTGATTTCCTTAAAATCCAAGCTAGAAAATGCAAAAAATTAATCTCAACAACTTCTTGCATACCCAAAGCCAAACAATTAATTCCTTCTTCAAAAGACACTAGCCATAATTTCAACTCGATGTAATGAATTATGAATCAATGTAAGCATAATATCGTGTTGTCTTATAAAAAGGAATAATCATTATTCACTTCAGTTCAACAAAAACAACAAATTCTAAATCAAAAGTGTTGACCTTGAAAAACACTAACTTTTAACTAATGCTAATGACTCTTCACAACCAAGTAAACAAAGTACTTTAATATGATCTTTTGACAGAAGAAGGACAAACTCAAACTATCTCAGTAATGAGCAATCTTTCTTTTGATAAATCAGCAATTCACCATATCAAACCTTCAATCCTAATTTGCAAAGATGAGTAATTTTTCATGAAGGCAACTCAAAATATCAAATCAAAAAAGGGTGGACTTTTTCAGAATGTAAATAGACCCAAGAAAACAAAACAATAAAAAACTTCTCAACCTAGAGGGTGAAAACCCTAATTTTTCAAAATTTCAAAGACTTGTGCATGTAATCAGTTAGATTCAGTGCGCAAACGCACTATTGCTAAAGGAAAAGTGTGCAAATTTGTCAAATTTTTCTAAAGAAAAAATGCGCAAACCGAGATAACTTAAGAAAAATAAAAAGACAAAGACAATAATCTAGAACTTAAATTTTCAAGGTTTAGAACACAGTGAAATAAGGCTACATAAAGTGATCAGAGGTCACAAGAGGACATAATGAAGAACAAATTGTTCCCTAGCATGGTCACCAATTTGTTATGTCAGACAAATTGCTCTTGCAGACAAGAGAAATCTCCCTAGATTCAATGGATGAATCTAGTAACGAACAAACAAACTAGTAAATCATTCGTTGAGTTCATTCTTATTAAATGATAAGCAATAATGCTAGAATATGAAATCCATACCTTTCAAACGAAATGCTTAATGAAGATCCTCATTATGGTTTGATGCAGCTCCTCAATGCTCAGAATCCAGACCTGCAAACATAATAACAACAAAGGATCAAAGGCATATGATAGATAAATGACTCAATAAAACCCATACTAGTGATCAACGAAACTAGTACCTAATATCATTATCAATGGAAAAACACAAGTAAACACACAATACATCAACTCCATTGAGCAATATAGTGGGAAAGAAACACTCTTTTGTGTTAATCTTGAAATAAGAAGGAGCAATACAACCTTAGCCTTAAAGTTGTAATCCTCTTCACAATAGTCTCCAATCCTTCCTTCAGTGATAAGCTTCTAACCCCAATCCAACAACATAAGTTTACGTTCAAAAAGTCCCTCCTCACCCTTTGGTCTGTGTTGAATTTACAAGCCAAGAGGAGGAGGTTTGACATCCTCTTCTCAAGGGATGATATCCTCAAAAAGAGGGATTAGGGTTCCACAAAGGGAGGAAATTTTCTCCATGAATAGAGGGATGAGGCTCAAGTATGTAGAGGCTCGAGGCCTTCAGTTGGGAAACATTCCTCCAACAAGGCTTTTAGAAATCATTTGCGCAATTTTCAGTGGAAGACAAAGCGCAAAATTATGCAGGCTACAATGGTAAAAACTATGCTTGCGCATGTAATGGCTAGGGAAATTGTGCAAGTGCTTAAAAATAGGATTTTCAGTAATGCAATCCTGAATTCTTGTAGTCTTTGGGATTATTTTAAGGGGAATGCTTGGAACATTTCATTGGATAGTGAGATATCCATATTGGTGGTCATTTTCCTAATGGTGACAAAATGACATGTAATAGGTGGTTACTACAATGCCAATCTGGGTGAGGTTGCCAAATCTCCCTCTCCCTTTTTGGCACCATCAAGTCATGGAAAATATTGGGAATACTCTTGGAAAATTCAAAATAATGGACACTAACAAAATATAAAAAGGTTTCTTTACATTTGTGAAAATTTGTGTGGAGATAAACCTTAGTAAAGGTCTACATGATTGTATCCATCTAAAACATGAAAACATTAAGTGGACCAAAGTTATAGATTAGGAGAATTCGACTTTTAGACGCTAAATTTAATTTCAAACAAGACACCAGCATAACACATGCACATGAGAAAAAAAATCCCAAAAAAGAACAAGAGGCAAGCCCATAAGCCAAAGGAATTGTAGGTGCCTGACAATTCTGAAGATGAAGAAAAAGAGCCCATGGAAAATACTCCAAACATGGGTGCTCAAGCACAACATGACAGCTAGGTAGATGAAGGAGCCAGGGGCCGGTCAAGGATCATGACCCATATCTAGAAGGGTACAGAATAAAATTAAAAACAAAGCAACAAAAAGAGGATCCACTCATTGAAAATGGATTAGAGGGTATAAAGAGAACCCATGTCTCTGAGAGTTTAGATTCAGACAAAGAATTCCTTATGCAGGAATATGGAAATTGTTGGGTATGTATTATATTCTTTCCACGACTAGTTCTAGACGTGGACCCAAGGATGGGGGCTGATCTGAATGTGGAATATTAGTTTTGCTATGCTAAGATCCTAATTTGAATACAAAATGTGCTTGAGGTTTGTACTCCAAAATAACAAGTAAAAGCATGATTTTTTATGTGTTCTTTTTTATGTTAATTTCATGAAAACTTTGAACATGAATCAAAACACTGAATGGAAGTATGCATCAATCAGTAATACACCAGCCATTGTTGAAGGAGTTCACCCTCTTGTGCTACATATCCTTGGATCATCTCTAATGGCATGACCCTTCTCATTATGCTCAATGTTTAGGAAAACAAGAGTACATAAAGTGATAAGAAATGGAATGGTTAGTTTCTCCTTCACTGCAAGAGTTATCACTCCCTATACATGTTAACCTACAGTCAAACATGTAAACTTTCAACAAACAAAGGCATATTGCACCAAGACCCCATACTCCAACTTCAAAGAGCATCAACAGTACCACAATCCACTTGAAGTACATAAACAAGTCTCTCCTCCAAAACACGTAGAGAAAAGAGGAATAAAAGATACATCACTGATGTAATAGCTATTGCAGAAAGCACATGGAGGTTGGAAAACCCCTGCAATTTCATCTCCATCTTCAAACTCCTCCATAAACTGATTCAACACTCTAGTTGACCATGGCACCCATAGACTTAAACCTACAAAAAGCCTATCTAGAAGTGCTCCTTTGATTCTGAGACCTGCTCCAATGAGTCCAAAATGCCCAAAAATGGCTACCTATCCTCTTTTTGCACCCAATTTGGTCGAAAACTAGAGAAATTATGACCTCTCCTAGTTTCTCCACTATTCGCTCGACAATTTGCCCAAAATCTGGTAATAAACCTGCATTTTTGCCCGAAATTTGGCTATCTGAGTGACAAATCCCCCAAATTTCGGGCAGATTTGTCGGACCGGTAACTGGCCCACTAAAACCCACCATTAGTTAAATTAAATGTTACACGAGCGTTCACATGTGGGCGGTTACCCCGACGATTAGGCAGTGGTGGTCCTCCGGGCGGCCACATATAATGTTGGCGGCTAACTGCGGGAGTGTTCACATGCTCGCAGCTAAGTCCCTGCCCACCTCCCAAACTCTGTGGCATTAACATTTAAATATTAGGTGCAAACCATATGGTTAAGACCCACATGTATGGTGCGATGGTGAAGCCTTTGCATTAGCGTTTTGGAGGTCGCAGGTTCAACCCTGCTGCCTCAGGGAGGACCCTTGCACCCCCTCGGGTTGCCACGTGGCAACCTAAGATTGGCCACCACAAAAACATGTGGACCACACAAAAATGACCACTTTGACCACTAACAAGGTGCCACTTGGCACCACCAAATTCGTTGGAGATGTACAGTCAGCTTGCCAACTCAGTCTAGTCACCTGCACAGTCAGTTGTACATATGCACATTCAACAGCAAAGCCAGCACTCTATAGTTTTTTTTTTGCCTGTTTGGGAAAACAATCAAAACGCAATATCTTGAGCATATTATATCGGTTTTCCACGAAATGAGTTGCATCGCAATCAGGATGACAAGATCTATGTAGTAGTTCAAGTTCCACACTGATCTAACAATTTTGAATTTTTGGCAACTTTTGAGCTCCTGATCACTCTTCCCCCCTAGAAACTTTTGGACCCCCAAAAATGACTTTCAATTGTTTAGCATTTGAAGGTACAATTCCTTCACTTTTCCAAACTCGATCCAATCAATGATTGAAGCACCTTGACTTGTACTTGTCTTGGCTCTTTTTCAACCTGAACTTGAAATATAACCCAACTAAAGAATTCAAGTTTAATGTTATTCTTGGCTTGTCCATGTCACTATGGTCATCCACAACAACATCCTTCCAAAGAAGAAATCCCATGGTGATTTTCTGAAAAATCCTTATCAAGGATAAAATCCCAAAAAGACTTTGACAAATGAACCAAGCAAGTTTCACATAGTGAATACTTGTATAACTGAGTGCTTGACACATTTGTAATATACTGAATGTGTTGCAACTATTCATACAACAAATTTAAAATGCTATCTTAAACTACAAATAGAAATGCATTTTACAAGATGGAATAAACTTAACTCCCAAATTTTCTATTAAAATTGATTATCAACAAGCCAAACTAGCATAACAATGCCAAAGAAAACATTGTTGCATATAAGTGATTTGTTTACAAACATCACTTTTACAAATTGCCCAACTATGGGGATATGAAACTAGTGCAAAACAAACATATACAAACTTCAGCTGGAAATTTTATCCACCCATTTCTTACCCAACCAAGTAAATGAACCCTCTATTTGAACTTTTTCTCCTTCTGGAGCTGCTTCAGGGATGGTCGCATCTTGCGCCACTTTTTCTTTTGTCGCCTCCTCTTCTGGTGCTTGCATAATTTTCTTGCCCTTGCCAGGATGAAGTTGTGGAAAAAATTTCCAACACTTCTCGACCCGATGCCCATTGATATTCTAGTGAGTGCAAAAGTCCTTTTAAGCTTCTCTTGCCTCACATGTCTTTAACCTTGGATGCAATTTTCTCTTTTCGGTCTGAATTCCATTAGACATATACATGTTCTTGATGATTTCTTTCCTTTTATAGAACTTATCTACACAATGATTAGATGAAAGGAAAAATGTGCATGGAAACACATTCCTCAACATGTTATTCCAATCAACATGTTGTTTTCCATTATGAAAAGCATTTGAATTAATAGGACGATTATACCTCTTTTTGTTGTCCTTTTGCTTACGCTTCTTGTGTGAGGAACTTGCATGGCAAGAAGAACTTGGCTTCATTTCTTCTTCGATTTGTTCATTTCTCTTTGGATATTTTTTGCACTTCAAGTCCTCCTTATACTTGAGGAACCAAGCGGGTACCAATTCTGGATGCAGATCCCAACATCTTGCCTCCTCGTGTCCTCTCTTACAGCAAAAGGAACATGATATCCATGAGTTGTTGCTAAAAGACCATTCTTATTTTGCAATATAGCCTAAGCCTTCATATATAGGACTCTCCTTTGCCTAAATTGGATTTTTAATGCCTTGATGGTTCACTCCAAGGCCTCCTCCCTTGTAACCCATCTTGGTCAAGAGCTTGGATCCAATGCCTTTACTATGTTTTTTAAAGGCTCCAAATGAATTTACATCAACATTTTCATGTAAAGAAGAAGCATGTAAATTATTACCATTTGCCTCATCTTTTGATTGAGGTTCAAAGATGTTTTCAAACTCTCTTTTGATTCTTGATATGTCCTCTTTGGCTCTTCGGCTCTCTTCTTTCAGCTCCTTGAATTTGTGTGTTGATAAAACCTCGTCCTCCACATCATGTGGACAAAAAGGTACAAACTTGTTCATATTCCTTCTCTGAGGCACTTTCTACACCAGCATCTTGCATAAGAGTTGTAGAAAAACATGAATATTGTGGAGAAAATGATGGTTTATCTCCATTCGTGTTACCTTCTTCCCTTAGAGTACATTCTCCTCTTGGAGGTCTAGAAATTTCGCCTTGCAATTTGGTATTCCTCTCTTCATAAAGGACTTTCACCATTTCTGCCATGTCGAAGAAAGCCTTCACATCCTTTGACATTCTTGCAAACTCTCCTCCTTGGGACATGCTTTGCTTGAAGCTTCTACTGCAACTTGAGGTAGAACTGGTGGTAGAGATTGTAACAATTTTGCTCTCCTTTCCAAACCTTCTCCTCACTTAAGCTTCAAAACACATTCACTTGCAAACAACAGCCAATTCCTCTTTGCACAAAGAAAACCTATGCTCTGATACCAACTTGATCTGAATGTGGAATATTAGTTTTGCTATGCTAAGATCCTCATCAGAATACAAAAACGTTGTTGAGGTTTGTACTCCAAAATAGCAAGTAAGAGCATGAGTTTTTATGAGTGTTTTTTATGCTATTTTCATTAAAACTTTAAACATGAATTCAAAACATTGAATGGAAGTATGCATCAATCAGTGATACAGAAGCAATTGTTGAAGGAGTTCACCCCTCTTGGGCTACGTCTCCTTGGATCATCTCTAATGGCATGACTCCTTCTCATTATGATCAATGTTTAGGAAAAGAAGGGTACATAAAGTGCTGAGAAATGGAATTGTTAGCTTCTCCTTCAATGAAACAAAATTATGTAAGAGTTATCACTCCATATACATGTTAACCTACAGTCAAACATGTAAAATTTCATCAAACAAAGACATCTTGCACCAAGACCCCATACTCCAACTTCAAAGAGCATCAACAGTACCGCAATCCACTTCAAGTACATAAACAAGTCTCTCCTCCAAAACACATAGAGAAAAGAGGAATAAAAGCTACAACACTAATGTAATAGTTGTTGTAGAAAGCACATGGAGGCTGGAAAACCCCTGCAATGTCATCTCCATCTTCAAACTCCTCCATAAATTGATTCAACACTTTGGTTGACCATGGCACCCATAGACTTCAACCTGCAAAAATCATATCTAGAAGTGCTCCTTTGATTCTAAGACCTACTCCAATGAGTCCAGAATGCCAAAAAATGGATACCTAGCCTCTTTTTGCACCCAATTTGGTCAAGAACTAGAGAATTTATGACCTCTCCTAGTTTCTCCACTATTTTCTCTACAATTTGCCCAAAATCTGGTAACAACCCCGCATTTTTGCCCGAAATTCTGCTATTTGAGCGACAAATCCCCGAAATTTCGATCGGATTTGTCGGACCAATAACTGACCCACTAAAACCCCCCAGCGGTTGTATTAAATGTTACATGAGCGTTCACATGCGAATGATTACCCCAACAGTTAGGTGGTGGCGTTCCTTCAGGCGGTCACATATAATGTTGGCGGCTAACTGCGAGAGTGTTCACACGCTAGCGATTGATTCTTTTCCCACCTCCCAAACTTTGCAGCATTAACATTTAAATATTGGGCACAAACCATATGGTTAAGACCCACGTGTATGGTGCGATGGTGAAGACTTTGCGTTAGTGTTTAGGAGGTCACGGGTTTGACCCCCGCTGCCTCCGGTTGGACCCTTGCACCATTTTGGTGGCCCTCAGGCTTCCACGTGGCAGATTGAGATTATCCACCACAAAAACACGTGGACCACACAAAAATTTCCACTTGGACCACTAATAAGGTGCCACTTGGCACCACCCAGTTCACCAGAGATGTACAGTTAGCTTGCCAACTCAGCGTAGTCACATGCACAGTCAGCAGCCCAATCAACACTCTGCAATTGTTTTTGCCTATTTGGGAAAACAATTAGAATGCAATATCTTGAGCATATGATATCGGTTTTCCGCGAAACGGGTTGCGTTGGAATTAAGACGATGAGATCTATGAGGTCGTTTAAGTTCTACACCAATCCAACAACTTTGAATTTTTGACAAATTTTGAGCTCCTGATTAGGGGGGCAAATCCAATAATAGTTGGGCAGACCCGAGGATGGTAGGAAAAACTACTCACCGTTTTTCTCATGGTTTTTGTGCATGGTTTTGAGCCTGATGGTTTTTTCCCATGGAATTTTATAGATCCAGTATAGGGAACTATTGTTATGTTCTAGTCTAGGGTTAATGGATTGGGGTTTATGGATGCTTCGACATATATATAATGTATTATAATATTGAAAGGAATATAATGAAAAAAATAATCTGGTTTTCCTGGTTTGGGTTCCATGAGAAAATATTTGTGTATATTTTATGTTCTCATCATTGTATACTTTTTTTCTTAAGAATATGTTTGTAGGTAATTTCTGAATATGGTTAAAACCTACATTTGGTATTAGAGTTGTTTCAGCTTCAACACGATGCCTTTGTTGCTAAGGATTTTTGCTCTGGACTATGTTAGACCCTGTTATAGTGGGAGGTTAGTGGGATTGATTCTTGTAGAGAAATAATATGACGAACAATGGAGAGGTAGAGATTGAGAAATTCAATGGACAAAGTTTTGAGTTGTCGAAGCTCAAGATGGAGGATCTATTAGTGGACATAGATTAATTGGTCATTATAGATTGAGGTACGATACCAACAGCAATATCGATGGAAAACTGGTTGAAGTTAGATCATAAGGTGAAGAGCGCAACACAATTATGTCTCTAAGATTCAGTATTGTAGAATATATCAAGGGAAGTTATAGCAAATTCTTTATGGGACAAGTTAGGGACTTTGTATCAATCTAAGTCTAGTGGACAAATTGTTTCTGCAGAAAATTTGTATAACTTAAGGATGAAGGATTGAGACTTGGTGACAAAGCATCTAATGCCTTTAATATTATGGTAAGTCAGTTGTTATTTGTTGATTAAAATTTTAGATGAAGATAAGTGCATCAATTTGTTGTGATTTCTATCGGACTTATGAGGTGGTCTAGTTGTTGCTATAGGTACCAATACAACTACCTTTACTCCTAAGAAAGGAAAGGGACCTTATGATGCTAATTTTAGAGAGGAAAAAACCACCTCAGATGAAGGTGGGGACGTGTACTTGGTTTCTTCTTCAAGTACAAATGTAGATCATGAGGCATGGTTAATTGACTCAAGTGTGTCTTTTAATATGACTCCCCATGGGGGGTGGTTCTATGAGTATGAGAAATATGATCGTGGTGATGCCTTCCTAGGGGATGACAAGAATACCATAATCATAAGGCATGAAAAACTTAAGCTAAAGTTGCAAGGTGGAAGGATTAGAACACTTCCTAGTGTTCTGCACATTCCTACATTGGCCTAAAATCTAATTTTTGTAAGCAAGATGGACGATGTAGGAGTAAAAAATATGTTAAAAAAAAATACCTACAAGATGGTTCAAGGAGCATTATTATTGATGTAGGGAGTTTGGATTAAAACTTTGTATAAGATTTTGGGTAGCACTGTTATTGGTGGGTGAAACAATTTTGTGTTTCCTGAAAGTGGAGCAGAAAATCTAGTGGTGTCTGGAGAAAAGGCTATGTTGTGGCATCAAAGACTTGGACATATTGGAGAGAAGACCTTTCAAAATACTGCACGGTAATGGTATGGTAGAAGGTAGTCTAATTACTCTATGGATTTTGATTTCTATGAACATTGTGTATATGGGAAGTAGAATTGGGTGAGTTCCCCCTTTGGTGCTAAGAGGGCGAAAGGGATATTAGAGCTTGTGCATAGTGATGTGTTTGGACCTATGTTGGTTCCATCACTGGGTAAGTTTGTGTACTATGTCTCATTTATAGATGACTTCTCGATGAATATATGGATATAGTTCATTAGGAATAAATCTAAGTCTTTGACAAGTTTAAAGAATTTAAGGCTCTGGTGGAAAATCAAACAGAGAAGAAGATTAAGTTGTTGAGGACAAATAATGGTGGAGAGTTTTGCAAGAAGGAATTTGAAGAGTTTTATAAGAAGTGTGGTATAGCACGGCATAAGACTATTCCACCTCAGTAAAATGGATTTGCATAAAAGAATGAACAGGACATTGATGGAAAAGGCAAGAAGCATGCTTAATAGTGTTGGATTAGGGCAGGAATTCTGGGGAGAGGCGGTGGATATTGCATGTTACTTGTTTAACAAATCATCTTCATCAACATTGGAGGATAAGACTCCACATGAGGTATGGACTGGTAAGAAACCCTCTCACACACATCTCAGGGTATTTGGTTGTGATGCATATGTACATGTTCCAAAGGAGAAAAGAACCAAGTTGGATAGTAAATCTACAAGGTGCATCTTTATTGGGTATAAGGATGGTTTAAAAGGTTATAAGCTTTGGAACCCAGAAACAAGGAAGGTTGTGTACAGTCGAGATGTGGTGTTTAGAGAGGCGAAAAATGTTATTAAACATGAAGTCCTACCAAAGGAAAAGGAACCAGAGAAGATAGAGTTTAAACTGAAGGAGGGAGGATCAAACTCTATAACAAAACATGAACGAAAAGAGGAAGAGCCACACACTCCAGTTTTGAGGAGATTAGTTTGAGAGAGAAGGTAGCCAGAGAGGTATAGTCCATCTACTTTTTGTTCAAATTTTTCCTTATATATTACTATTGATGATCCCATAACTGTTAGGGAGGTTGTGGATTCAGAGGATGGAAAACTTTGGAAAAAGGCCATGGTAGAAGAAATGGAAGCCTTGGACAAAAATGAGGCTTGGGATCTTGTTGAGTTGTCAGTTAGAAGGAAACCCATTGGCAGGAAATGGGTGTTTGAGAAGAAGATGAATGCAAAAGGAAAGGTGGAGAAATACAAAGCTTGGTTGGTAGCAAAAGGTTATTCCCAGGTGTCAGGAATTGATTTTGGTGATATTTTTTCTCCTGTTACCAACTTAGCTTCTATTATATTACTTTTATCTGTTGTTGTTGCTTTTGATTTTGAGGTAGAATAATGGATGTGAAGACAACATTTCTTCATGGAGATCTATAATAAGAGATTTGCATGAAGCAACCATAAGGATTTGTAGTGAAGGGAAAGAAAGAATTGGTATGCAAGGTAAAAAAATCCTTTGTATGGATTAAAACAGTCACCAAGGATGTGGTATCAAAAATTTGATGCATATATACATGGACTTGGCTTCACAAGGAGCAAAGAGGATCATTATGTGTATTTTAAAATAATCGGTGATTGTGTTATTTATCTGGTCTTGTATGTGGATGATATGTTGTTGATTGGAAATGACAAAGAAATTATCCAAGGTTTGAAGACCAATTGTCCTCTAAATTTGACATGAAGGATCTTGGTGTTGCAAACTATATTTTGGGCATGGAAATTAAACGACATTGGGAAAAGAGGAAGCTCTCATTAAACCAGAGGAAGCATGTCCAAGCAATATTTCAAAGGTTTAATATGAAGGATAGTAAACCGATGAATGTTCCTATTTCTATAGGTGCAAAGTTATATGTTGAATAGGTCCCAAGACACAAGAAGAGGAAGAGGACATGTCTCGTGTTCCATATGTGAATGCAGTTGGTAGCCTAATGTATGCAATGGTATGTATCATACCAAACATTGCATATGCAGCGGGAGCATTGAACAAGTTTATGTAAAAACCAGGGAAGGAGCATTGGACAACACTGAAGCAAGTTTTTAGGTATTTGTATGGCACTAGTGATTATGGTTTGTGCTACCACGAAAGACCAAGATTGGATAGAGTGTTGTACAAATGTGGCTTTGTTGATGTAGACTGGGCTGGAGATATAGATCAAATAATATCTACAAGTGGGTATGTGTTTAACCTATTTCGAGAAGCAATCAATTAGATGAACAAGAGACAGACTGTATTGGCACTTTCAACATAGAGGTTGAATACATGGCAGCCACTCATGCAAGAAAGGAATCAGTTTGGTTGTAGGATGGTGGGTAGACCCAAGGATAGTGGGCGAACCTACCCTTGGTTTTGTGCATGGTTTTAGGGATGGTTTTTGCCCATGGTATTTTGTAGATCTAGTCTAGGGAACTAAAATTATGTTCTAGTCTAGGGTTAATGGATTGGGGTTTATGAATGCTTCGACATGTATATAATGTATTGTAACATTGAAAGGAGTATAATGAAAATCAATATGTTTTTCCCGGTTTCAGTTCCAGGAGAAAATCTCAATGTATATTTTATGTTTTTTTTTTTAAGAATATGTTTGAAGGTAATTTATGTATAGGGTTAAAACCTACAGAAATCAATTGGCAATAGTCACGATTGATCCCAACCATGGGGTTTGGAAAAAAAATTAGAAAAAAGGGGCAAAAAGGGGAAGTTAAGTGATTATTATTGCACTAACCCCTCGAAAAATTATATATTTTTTACAATTTCTTCTTTTATTGTGCATCAACCAAAAGGTTGACATGATCAATTACCTAATGGAATCTACAAAATGTAATTTTGTTCCTTGTTTACAGGTTGAATAAAATTATGATTTTTCTTTGAAAAAAGACTGTAATGAGGACAAAATATTGATTTAATCCACCAAATGCTTGACATTATCTTCGCGAAGTTTTTCCAATTTCCACACAATATGCAAATATTTCCATGTAGAACGACAAATAAATGAATATTGTATGTTTTTATTGTGTCATTTTTCTTTAGCAAGAAGTGTTGTGCGGAAGGTGCAAAAGTGTGGATGTCTCTTTCACATCTTCCTCCCTCTGCACACTTCTTCCACACATCTCCATCCCTCACAACTCTTTTTATTGTGATTAATTTTTCAACTAAACTCTATTTTTTATGTTTTTTTTTTTCTTCTTAATAATGTAGTTAAACAAAAAAACGAAAAAAGAGTCAATTATAATACTTTATGCTCTTAACCAAATCAATTAAGCTTTATTTTCTTAAAAATCAAAACCCAAAAATTTATAATTCAATAAAAAATAAACCAATTTTATAAACTAATTTATCTCGTTTTCAACTCATTTTCATCAGAGTATATAGTTAGTATTGCGAGTTTGAACGCTCACATTGATATTTCAAAACCATGTTGTTTCTTCAAATTCAAGAATCTCAATTCATAAATAAGTGTGATTGCGAATCCTAGTTCTTAAATAAGTTTGATTCAATCAAACTGAATGAACATTTATATTACATTTAACCTCTTTTTTATTTTTTCTTTTCAATCAATTTTAGGTTCCTTTTTTTATACAAATGAGAAAAGATTTGCTAATAATGATGTGCTCGATCACAACAAGATACGCGAGAAATTTACATTTTGCTTAGAATGACCAGAGCTTCTAATAGGAATGGAAGAGATATCTCTAAATGATCTAGCAAATATTTGTTACATATCTTCCTGGTGCTAAAATTCCAACCTCTGCTACTATAGACTCTAAAAAATGGCCATTTCAAAAAAACATTTGTATGGATTTGCCATATCTTGCTAAGGTGGATCAATTGACATTTTATCTGTAGGAGCACTACTTGTTGTGCTTCTTGAGTCCTTCTTGAGTGCTTCTTGAATCGTCCATGCTTTGAATTTTGACTTGTTGACTTTGTACAATTTCTTTTAGGACCAATAGTTGTTGACATTGATTTGAGACATTCATGTACCAATCTAAGGTCGGGTGCAGACATAGGTGGCAGTGATGAACCAGTGGAATTTTTGTACAGGTCGTTGGACTGGTTTTGTTCTGTCTAGTGCTAGTGTCTTCAATACAATGTCCCAAAAACCACAGAGGGGCACAATGCAATGACCATCCACTGCAATTACCAACCCTGCCTTCAGTGCTTAATGTTGGATTTTGAGTTGACTTTGACCCACTATACTCACATGAACACAGAGACGGGGGAGAATGTGGTTGGATAGTTGCTTGTGAGGCTGCCAATGCTCTTGGAGCCTTCAACATGTTTTTATTCCCATGAAGAGTGATTCTTATACTTGGAACATAATTTACATATACTGAATATGCATGGAGGAAAAAAAGAACATGGGAAGGATGACTTCCAAATGTGAGAGCAATAAAGACGGGTTGTAGAAGTTGACAAAATTCTGTCTTTTCCATCTGACTGGCTCTCATATTTAACCATGTTGAACAAATTTAGCAGCCTCATCATGAGCTCAACATGCATGAACGTTTGCCTTGGATATAGGATTTCCCATGCTTTCTAGATTGCCAGCGTCGCCGAAACCTGGGGTAGGTGACTATCAACATCCATTTTGCAGAGTGCGGTGGAGTGTGAGAGGTATTGCGAGGAGTTTAAATTTAATTTTGATCTAGCACCTTTATTAGTACATTTAATGTCTTCAGATGAGGCAAATCTCCTTATGAAGGATATGTCACCTTGTGATCTCCATCTGGATGGCTTCACGCGAACATATAGCACATGGGTAATATGAGAGATGTTGTCAGATTTGTTATCTATGAGGAGTGGGGTCTTCAAAATTTCTAGATGATTAAAAAAGATCTTGCCAATGACTAAGCTTTGTACATTCTTCCTTTGTGATCTTCGCTTATTGATGGAAGAATAAAGCAAAAAAAATGTGCCTTGATCATGCGATATGTTTCTAAGAGAGATGGAGTTAATCCTAAGTTTCCCTTCTTCTAGATCACAAGATTTATCATCTTTCTCGTTAGCTTCTTGATTTTGATTATGGAGAATCTGATGAAAATACTTATTAGAGAGAGATTCCAATATGCTAGAAATTCTGCGGAGAAGGAGAGAGAGTGCATTTTTCGTAGGGAGAGAAGCCGAACAAAGGTATTGAATAATTAAAAGAGGGCCCCCCAAAACAACAATAAAAGGGATGCCATGTTCTTTGGATAACTAAAAGCCCAAAAGGAGACCATACATTTTGGCAAGGTTATTCGATCTCTACCCCAGGCCCCAGGAAAACATGGTTTCCATTTCTCCTTCAGGATTTATGATAACCCCTCTTGCCACCCCTAATCAATTTTAGATTCTTAAAACTTAGAGAGACATCAATATTTTTTTTCAATTATTTGTAAGCAAAAATTCAGAAATGTAAAATGGTAAAACAATTAACTTTTTTTTTTCTTTTTAAATCAACTTTACCTTCATAAAAATTAGAAAGCCATCAATTATTTTTTTCAAATATATGTAAGCAAAAATTCAGAAACATTAAATGGTAAAACTAAAATTTTGCATACGAGAAAAGAAAAAAATCGTATCATATGTACAAGTATTTATGGATCATCTTCTTAGGCAAGATTGCGTTAAGAGCGAAATATTGATTTAATCCACCAATACTTGAAATTATATTCACAAAGTTTTTCCAATTTCCGCACAGTGTGCAAATATTTCCAAGTAAATGACAAATAAATGAATATTGTTTGACTGCATGATGTCATCCTTTTTAGAAAGAAGTGTTGTGTGGGAGGTGTAGAAATGTAGATGTATCTTTCGCGTGTTCCTCCCTTCACACCCATTCCCCCTTCCACACACTTCTTCCACACAACTCCATTCCACACAACACTTCTTTGGCACACACATGAGCTCTTTTTAATGTGATGCATGTACAGTAAATAGACTAGGTCATATGGCAATAACACGATTTAATGTAAATTTCAAGTCCTTGATTGACATAAACAATTGATCTAATAATTACATAAAGAGGCAGGGACTATACTGCTTTGTATTTATCCCCTTGTTAAAGTTTTTATTTTTATAATTTTTAAAATGATTTATTAGTTTATTTATATATGAATCACAGAAGCTTGAATTTGAATGATTTATTAGATTTAATTTATATCTATAATATATTTATTCTTGCATTTTTTTATTTTTAAATATGCATTAACATTTATAATTTATTAGTTGGTTAAAATTATTTCATTTTATTTGTTAATACTAACACATCAAGCTTTCATAACTAATTTAATGAATCATTCATGGTTTCACACTTCGAATTAGTTCATACTTAGACATGTATGGCTTAATCTTTAAGACAACCATATGACAATTTGCAAAATCAACCAACCATCAAAGAAACTATAATTGAATAAATGAACAAATTATTCACACAAACACACACACACATATAAGGAATATACATATTATGTCCATTACATAAAATTTCATCATGTCACTTGCGGGAATTGAACCTAGGTGGGGAGGATCTCAATTATTCTTTTGAACCATATATACGCTTGTTATGACCATGTGAAGTGCTTTGAAACTTTTTGAAAATTCTTTTAGTATAATGGGAAAAAAATTATCATAAATAATATGAAATTAATTAAATTAATTAACCAACCTAGATCCATCTTAACTCCGAATCTATCAAGCGTTGAGAGGGATCAAATCTCTCAAGGTGCAAACCTCTTTTTGGAGAGAAAAAACTTGAGGAAAGATTTGTACCTTGAGATATTTGATCCCTCTCAAAGCTTGATAGATCTGAGTTAAGATGGATCTAGGTTGGTTTATATGGATATGCTAGTTGTATTCACAAAAATGAATATTTTCATGTTTATAAAATTGTGTAATAAGTCTTCTCTGCTTTAAAAATAGTAGTATGCCTAAAGCTTACAAAATGCTCTAGAGTGATTAAATGTTGAGGATGAGTGAGTATTAAACCTTCGCATAATTTTCCAATATTGGAAAATAGACAATGGACTGTTCAAATTAAATGACGTAGAAATGTCAATGATTCAGGTTGTACAAGGAATGAAATGAAAGGAAGGAAAGGAAATGAAATACACAAATATAGAAATATAACAGAGAGCATAATAACATAGTGAAAACCCAACTTCTATTAATAAATAAAATAGCAAAATATTGTGGCATAGAAACTAGCTATAATGGTGGAAGTTATCTCTAAAGAGAGAGAGAGATATGAGCTACATGCATTTGTAAAAGTTATCACAAGAGTGATCCAAAATGGATTTTGGATAGACTCCTAAGTCTAAGTGTTCCTCACTGAGGAAAATGAAAGTCCAAGGAAGTTCCTGGAAATAGCCCCATTGCAGAGATCTTCTCCTCCTGAATCTACTGCAACTTGAATGGGAAAAAATGGACTTACGATGCAAAAGTTATCGGTCAAGGAAGATGCCCTTTGTTCCTTAGAAAAAGAGGCAAAATCCTTTAAAAAGGAAAAAAAACCCTTCAAAAGGGGAAATTGCATCGGACCAGGGCAAAAGAGCAAATTTAAGTGGAAAAGGGAAGCCACCTCCAATCGTTGATCCCCGACATATTGGGTCAAAGGCAGCTATGCGATATAACATAAGGAGCGGGTTGTGCAATACTGCGATCGCCGAAATCGGCGGATCGACATCAGTCGGTAGCATGGGGCTTAAGGCGGGACCCCTTAGCCGAGTGATGTTGCGATCACTGAAATCGACGGATCGGCATTGGCAAAGGCCATGCCATATGCATAGAACCCTAGGTATGCGCGATATGTGATTGCGACAACTCGCATCGCAATATCGCATCGAAGCTACACAAAGGAGCAGGTATGTGTGTGTGTGATGCAATAGCCGAACCCGATAGAGTTATAAACGATATTCCATATAATTTGAGTTTCGTAAAATGACATTTTAGGAGATTTTGCAATGTTTTAATGTATTTTATAAATACGAAGGGGAAACCATGAAACATGGGCATTTGCGATATGCGATAGCGATTAAAGGCAGACCCGATAGGAAAATAGTGCGGATTTATGGATATTCGAAGTCCGACAAATAGAGTTTTGTAGATTTTTCCCGTGTTTAGTGTATTTTCCTGTGTAAGCCGGGAACGCTATTTCTGGGGATTTCAAAGGCCCGATGGCCCCTTCCGTTACAGAATAGGTGGCCACCATCCCTGAAAGTGTTTAGCAATGATTGCTAATGCTCAAAGATGGGATTTGAGCAGACCAAGGCCGGAAGCCAGAGAGCTCGAGAAGAGGAAACGAATGGACAACGCCGGTTGGCTTAAAAACCATGAATGTCAGAGACAGAAGGGGCTATTAGAGTTGTTGATGAAACTGAGCATAGGCAGTTCTGAGACAAGAGCGCAGAAAGTGAAGCCAAAGCAGGAGGCTAAGGCAAGAGAGAGCAGCGCAAAAAGGCAGCAGCAAAAATAAGCAACGGAGAAAGAAAAAGCTAGAGTGAAAAGTAGCCAAGGGAGTCACTTGGAGTTCAAGTGGAAAAACCAACGATCTGTAAATTGCAGAGAGCCAAAGAACCCAGAGACGAAGAGCCAGAGCCAGAGCTAGAGATGAGAGCCAGAGCCAAGAGCCAGAGCCAAGGGCCAGATTGAGAGCCGAGAGCCAGAAAGCCAGAACTTCAAGAGCCGAGGATAAATGGTGTCTAAACCCATTGTTTCTGTGTAAAACAGTGGAGTTGAGCCAAGAGCTTGTAAAAAGGACTTTGCCATAATCCCAGAGAGCCTAGAGTTGACTAGAGCTCACGGAGACGTAGCCCAAGAGTTTTGGGTGAACTCCAAATTAATATTGTTGTTCTGTGTGTGTTTTATTGCTGCATTGTCTCTGTTGCTTTATTTATTGTTATGTGTATTTATATATCAGTTTGAGCACATTATATTACAGCACGTAAGCTATTTTAATAACAAACACCAGCATACACCTTTTGTTCAAGTACATATTTAATTCCGCACTAGTTAATCAATAAGACTTGGGAATATTTTAAAGCTTTGGAAGTGGGAGAGGTTCTTGTAAGTTAGACAAGAAGCCTAAGTGCCCCATTTTCAGATCAAGTGGTATCAGAGCTTAAGTTTGGTTAACCCCACCTTCGAACAAGGTTATATCAAAATGCTTGATTGACAAAGCAAAGACTGCTTATCTGAAAGGAGTTTGAACAACAAGAGGTTGATTGTATGCTTGTTTTGCAGACTGACTATTTTTCTAAGTTTGCAGAGATAAAGGGAGAGCTACTGATAGCTCAGTCCAGGAAGGACAAATAGGAAGAAGGGTTGAAGGGATTCTTCTATCCCAAAGGACCTCAAGGTAGTCCTTAAAGCACAAGAGGTTTGTTGCAAAAGGTTGCTTAAATAATTTCTTTATTCATCTTGTTTGAAGTTCTGTGTTCATTGGCATAATGACAACTTCCACAAGTGTATCCTCGAATTCCTCTTGCATCACAAGACTCTTTGATGAGGACATAAAGCAAGAATTGTTCATTATGATGGGCAAGGTGATAGAAATGTATGAGGATGGATGGAAGAGCAACATCCTTAGAGAGCAGTTGAATTCCGTGGAGGAAGAGAAGTAGATGCTTTCTTACAAATTGCAGGAAATGGAGAGGCAATTTCATATTGCAAATATGAACCTGAAAAGGATGCATGAGTTGGAGTCACAACCCTCTGTTACCAAAGAAGCCTTGGTAAAGTATCAGCTTGAAGAAGAGGTAAACCATTCCAGTTTGTCTTCAAATTCTTCTAAGAATACTTATATTAGTTCTTTTGAAAAACATACTAGAGGCATATGTTCCAAGCTAATGTCCAAAATGGGCTATGAATGAAAGGGCTTGGGAAAGAATGCATAAGGTATTGTTGAACCAATAATGATTGAGGAAATGCCTAAGTATTTGGGCCTTGGCTATGGACAGTCTTATGGAGAGAGTTCCAAAGTTGCCATGAAGGCCATTGAAACAGCTCTAAGAAAGAGTTGCATTGCAGGTCTGCAAGAGTGTGAAGGTTGTATTCAAGAGGAATGCAATGGCTTGAAACATCATTTGCAGGATGCAGGTGTTCAAAAGCACACACTTGAACTAGAGAGTTGTGGAAACTCTAATAGCCTTCAAGAGATTGATGGTGTTCCAAAGGGAGCCACTTCTTCATTTGCTTCACCTCCTCATGAAGGCAATAAAGGTGAAAGAGGAAGGTATAAATCTGGTTCTAAGCATATTCCTTTTGATTTTGCAAAGCATGGGAAAAGAATTGCATGTTCCTTTTGTGGTTTGGATAACCATCATGTTTCTAGATGTTGGAAGAGAATGGCCACATACAGGAAACTTTTGAAGGAAAAGAAGCAAAAAGCCAAAGGTCCATTGGACAAGGCAAATCATGCTGTCAAGAGCATGCACATGTGTTGCACTTATTGCCATAAGCAAGGGCATCTTGTTGAAAGGTGTTGGACTCTGAATCCAGCAACGCTTCCACAAAAGCTGAAGAAAGTGGAAAGAGAAGATGGCAAAAATGGAAATGAAGTTTCCATGGATGATGTGCTTTAGAATGATTCACATGTTGATGCTAATGTGCAGACAAAGGAAAAACCTTTGAACTGGAAGTAAGAAATGGTTAGATTTCTTTTCCAATTAAGGTTGCATGTCTACTGATGCATCTATTTGCATTTCTTGTTGATGAGATGCAAGTTGTAGGTTTCTACCAGGATGGTGAATGGAAAAGATTGAGTGGGAGACTCATTTTGTTGCTGCAACATTTTATTTCATTTTAGCTTCGAAAGTACAGTGTGCTTAAGCGAAAGTTGAAGGATGAAATGCATACATGAGCATAAGATGCATGAACACAGGGATGTTTATGTTTTCCTTGTATTTGAACATGTGTGTGTAATTAACTTGAAGGGCTAATTGCTTTAAACATACATGTAATATTGACTTGAGAAAAGTTGATTTGGTCTCCAAGATGGAGATAGTGATGAAATGTTCATCTTTTGAAAAGAGTCTTAATGGTATTTTTCTACATGCTTGGCTTGAAGATTCATTTGTTTTAAAGGCATGTTTTGTGGGCTTGTTGTCTAGTCCATCATTTGTATGTAGATGTAAGACATGGACGTGTTCACAAAATGTGAAATCTGTTTCTTTTGATGAAGCAGGATCTTAGTCCATCCAGTTGTTGTCTGTATTCCTGTTGTTGTTGACAGTGTGCCAAACAGGTACAAATGAAAGTTTTGTGGAGCAGATTTACTTCACATTTGTTTGAGCCACCTTGGATCAATGATCAAAGCAGAGAAGTTCAAACTACCTTATGTGACCATCTAAGCAGGAGTTCTCTAAGAAGGCAGCCCTTCCCAGGAAGACCAGCCCATCCAAGAAGGGAAGTAGTCATAAACTTTGGTTTAGAGGCACTATGAAAGGGAAGTGTAGGGAGGCTACAAGAAGAGGGTGAGTCACTCTCATTTACTATTCAGATCAGTATATCAGTCTTTTGGAGACCAAAATTTCTTTTAGTGGGAAGGCATGATCCAAAATGGATTTTGGATAGACTCCTAAGTCTAAGTGTTCCTTACTGAGGAAAATGAAAGTTCAAGGAAGTTCATGGAAATAGCCCCATTGTAGAGATCTTCTCCTCGTAAATCTACTGCAACTTGAATGGGAAAAAATGGACTTAGGATGCAGAAGTTATCAATGAAGGAAAGCCCTTTGTTCCTTAGAAAAAGAGGCAAAATCATTTAAAAAGGCAAAAAAACCCTTCAAAAGGGGAAATTGCATCGGACCAGTGCAAAAGAGCGGATTTAAGTGAAAAAGGGAAGCCACCCCCGATCGTCGATCCCCGACATATCAATCGGAGACAGCTACGCGATATAACATAAGGAGCGGGCCGTGCGATACTATGATCGCCGAAATCGGCAGATCGGCATCGGCTGATAGCATGGGGCTTAAGGCAGGACCCCCAAGCCGAGTGACGCTGCGATCGTAAAAATCGACGGATTGACGTCAGCAAAGGCCATGCCATATGCACAGAACCCCAGGTATGTGCGATATGCGATTGCGACAAGTCATATCGCAATATCGCATCATAGCTACATAGAGGAGCGGTATATATATATCTATATATATATATATATATATATATATATATATATATATATATATATATATATATATATATATATATATATATAATATATATATATATAATATATATATATATATATATATATATATATATATATATCTGCGATGCGATAGCCAAACTCGATACATTTATAAACAATATTCTATATATTTTGAGTTCCATAAAATGGATTTTGCAATGTTTTAATGTATTTTATAAATACAAAGGGGAACCATGAAACATGGGAATTTGCGATATGTGAAAACGATTAAAGGCGGACCCGATAGGAAAATAATGCGGATTTATGGATATTTGAAGTCCGAAGAACAGAGTTTCTGCGGATTTTTCCCGTGTTTAGTGTATTTTCTTGTGTAATCCGGGAACCCTATTTCTAGGGATTTCAAAGGCCCGATGGCCCCTTCCGTTACATAATAGGTAGCCACCATCCCTGAAAGCGTTTAGAAATGATTGCTAACGCTCAGAGAGGGGATTTGAGCGGACCAAGGCAGGAAGCCAGAGAGCCCGAGAAGAGGAAATAAACAGACAGTGCTGGTTGGCTTAGAAACCATGAATGTCAGAGACATAAATGGTTGTTAGAGTTGTTGTTGAAACCGAGCATAGGTAGTGCTGAGACAGGAGCGCAAAAAGTGAAGCCAAAGTAGGAGGCTAAGGCGAGAGAGAGCAGCACAAAAAGGCAACAACAAAAACAAGCAGCGCATAAAGAAAAATCTGGAGCACAGAGCAGCCAAGGGAGTCACTTGGAGTTCAAGTGGAAAAACCAAAGAGCTGTAAATTGCAGAGAGCCAAAGAAGCCAAAGCCAGAGCCAAGAAACAGAGCCAAGAGCCAGAGCCAAGGACCAGAGCGAGAGCCAAGAGCCAGAACCCATTATTTCTATGTAAACCCATTGTTTCTGTCTAAACCCATTGTTTCTATGTAAAACAGTGGAGTTGAGCTAAGAGCTTGTAAAAAGGACTTTGCCATAATCCCATAGAGCCTAGTTGAGTTGAATAGAGCTCACAGAGACGTAGCCCAAGAGTTTTGGGTGAACTCCAAATTGATTTTGTTGTTCTGTGTGTGTTTTATTACTGCATTGTCTCTGCTCCTTTATTTACTGTTATATGTATTTATATATCAGTTTGAGCACATTAAATTACAACACATAAATAGTTTTAATAACAAACACTAACATACACGTTCTATTCAAGTACATATTTAATTCCGCACTAGTTAATCAATAATACTTGGGAATATTTTAAAGCTTTGGAAGTGGGAGTGGTTCTTGTAAGTTAGACAAGAAGCCTAAGTGCCCCATTTTCAGATGAGGCTGAAAGAATGGCCTTTAAAAAAAAAAAAAAAAACCCTAGAAGTCCAAAATACTAGACCTAGAATATGAAGCCCTTTGTAGGACCTAAGGTGGTTAGTTGGTACATCAACTTCCCGAGGACGCAATTGTTGCGTACAATCTTCGATTGGAGCACACAATAGCTCTTTGGAAAAAACTATCCAAGTATTACAACTTTTGATTGGGACAAAGGAATTATATGACAACCTCTCGCCCCCAAAATTGTTTAAAAAACATTATTTAGGGCCACAAAACTACCCTATAAGTTTGGGAACCAAAAAACCATAAAGAAATTGTCAGGAAGTGTTGACGCATAGGGGTGACCCAAGGTTTAAAATTAAGCCAACAAAACCTCTTCAAATACCAACATTTTTCAACACTTACGAACATGAGAGGTCTCACCCAAGGTATGCTAATGGGTTTGCAAGAACCTATGAAAGTTATGCAAGGGAAAAGGGGAAATAGAGACAACCTCGATTCCAATTGATCCACTTCAAACGATGTTAGTCACCATACGTTACAAATACAACCATTTAGAAGGAATTAAACTAAAATGCTTCACAGTGTGTGTATTATATCTCCAAGGGACTACAACACACATAGGTTAAGTTGAAAGGCATTACATAACAATGAAACAACCAGTCGACATGAGTTTAACATATAAGCACAAAAATAACTTCCACACAAAACAAGGGAACATATTTTCATTCATACTTCGATATTAGTGTTGACATTAAGCCTCAACTAGAAAGTATCAACACAAAACATTCACCAAAAGCTCTGCAAAGGCTTCATAATGCATTCATTTATCAAACTACTTGTACAAGATGAATATATAGCGGAACCATGAAGAATTGGCACAAAATCTTTGAATCCTTCATATTAGCAGCGAAATTTAATGATACAAATTACAAAGGTTATCATACGCCAAGATGGGAGAAATTAAACTACTAAAGCATGCCAGCGCAATTTATTTCATCATATCCAACCAAACTCTATTACAATCAACAGAATGAGATCAACACAACCAAGAAGTATCAAGCAAGAAAAACATCTAGAGGAACAACATCCAAAGAATAACATCAAGAAGAACAATATCAAGCCAACAACAAAAGCATCTAGAAGCGGCAACAAATTTTTATATAACCCAATTTCCAGCATCACACTACTGAGAATCTTCAGCCTAATCACCTATCGATCTCACCCTGATGAGCCATCCACTCTTGTGTCAAATGGTAACCAATTTCTTGACCATAATTAACTAACCCATATTGTTGGAGAATGTGATGTTGACAACCACATCTTTCTGATATGTCGTGGTCTTCATTGCTTCGGGCACACATCTGCATAGTGTGTCAAAGATCTACGCGATGTCCACCAACCTCTACAATGCGCGATATTCCTTTTTTCCTCCTAACCCCACGATTTCTCAATACTTAGCCAAAATTTCAAAAAAATCCCATTTTTCACCTTGGCTCCAATAAACCCCCAACATTATTTGTGGCTCGCCCTTGAGAAACTATGGCATGTATATACACCAAGCAAAGAGAGTACCTTTATGGTTTTCTTCAAAAAATACTCAAACATTTGTTTGGTTGCCAACGCTGTAGTTTTTGCTTCCTCTACGCAACTAATAATAGTTTATACTACCTCAGCAAGCATAGGAAGAGTCAGGACTAATGATTTGCTATTTGTGACTACTCGATATGGTATTGTTTGGGCGACAACAATGTCATCAATGATTTGCATTGCTCCATCCTATAGTTGTAAAACATTTTGGGCAAGTTGTTATTGTTTTGCTATCTAGTGGTTGATTTTCTTACCCAGTGCCGCACTTTCTACAATTATGGCTTGGCATTCTGATGCTAGTAAGGTGATCAAACTATTGCGCATAGAGTCACTTTGTTGCTCTGCAGTTTGAATTATGATGCAAATCTATTTCAACTCGACACTATCCTGCAACCTATTCTAAACATCTCAGCCAACTTCATATAACCTGATGCATTTGTGCTCACGCTCTCACGCATGTTCAAAGGAATCAAAGACTAATTTTACCTTTCCTTGTCTTTCAACTTCCTCTGACACGGTAGAAAGCTTTATCTGTAACTACAATTCCTCAACTTTAGTATTGACCCCCTATATGGTTTCCTCGATATTTAACAATTTTTCCTTTGTAGGAGTGTCGATCTCCATTGGAACACCTAGAAGGTTGTTGTATACTTCCTCATTATCATATGTGTCCCCTCTCTTTTCAACTTGTTGTTATGTTTCCATCAACTGAATATGTACAGCTTGTGCTCACTGGTGAGCTAAACTAATACTATCGAGGTTTCCTGTGCGCAAAATTACACTTCAGTGTCTGAAAAGTATATTGCGATGGGTGGAACAAACAATGTGTGATGTCCTACTGAGGTTGAAGATGGATGTAACTACTCTAGCTGACTTTTTGGTGCAGGTGGTGCACTGGTCACCTCTATCGCAATATTTGTTGCACTTGGTGAAGGAGTGACCATCATATATAATTCAAACAAGAGACACAGTTTCTCCAATTGTTATTTATCTAATATTGCAATTATTTTTGTTCTTGTGCTACTTTTTTAATAATAACGATGAGAAGTTTAGTTCATTGCTCAGTCACCTCTTTCATCTGCTCTATAATTCTCTTTAAATCCTCCTTTGGTAGAGAAGGTGTCTCTGGGATAATCAACTTCTTATCCTTTCACTTCTTTCTTGCCCCATATCGTTGACCCTTCAATGGTCTCTTTTCGCCTACTGGCATTGCTACTTCTTCTCTAGAGCCTTGTTGTCAGGTGTCAGGATGCTCTTCTTCATGTTCCTATTGTGGTAGCTCGGTCGTTCCTCCTGTCTTTGGGTGGATTACTCTTCTTGATGTGGATCTTGGCGCTCCTCCTCCTCGCCATTGTCAATGTTTTGTGACTCTGGATACTATTCAATAGACAAAGTGTGCCATTATTTTGACAATTCATTAACAATATGCGATGTCATTTACTCGTCAAGCTTGTAGGTGCACTTCAACCATTGCTTTGTCGGGTCTACACGGGCCTGTATATACATGTGGTGTGGTGTGGTGAAATCTTCACCACTAATTTACAGGCCTTGACAATTTGTACCAAAATGTGTGGTACCTTCAATATGGAGTGTTTGATGACTTCTTTCTAAATATAAAACTTAACAATAGTATTCAGCTAGCGCTTCTTATCCGAAGTATTCCAGAGTGACCCAAACTTTTGTGCGATGAAATACTACTTTTCTGGTGGTGGAAAGTGAGTGTCCTTAGGAACTTGCCATGTTATCAATGCTACAAGGGTTAACAACCATGCATAATGGGATTTTGCATTCCTGTCTTGGATTGCAAGATAGTCCTACATGAACTGGTTCATGAGGAAGGTTTCCCACTTCATCTATACAAGGTTTCCCACTTCATCTATACACCTGAAATGAACTTTATTATTGTAGTTATTGCTCCCAAGGGGCATTGATCCTTCATGCATTTTCTGAGAAGTTTGTATGGCATTAGTTACACGATAACCTGCACATGTCGATCATTTATGGAGGATATCAAATCTCCTTGTTGTCTAGAAACTGTGTCATACTTCTCTTCCATATCCTTGGTGATTACTTTTTTATTTTTCTTGTCAAAGAGAGGTTATAGATCCTATCCCTCCATGGGAAACCCTATAATCTTGGATATGAAGTGTGAAGCGATTTGATGGGCTCATATAGCCACAAAAATCCCCCATGCACGCATCTTAATAAGAGTTTGACACACATATTTACTTCAGGACTTTGACCAAAATGCAAGATATCGAGTATATTCAAAATATTTAATTTCCTACGTGTGACCCAATTTTATGGCTCGCAAACCTGTGGGTGCCCTAGTTTCACTGTAATGTTTAGGTATTTATATTTTTCAAATTGAGGAAATGATCCAGATGGATATTGGTGGTCACCTGCCAAGTCCACTTGGACCCCCACCATTGTTTCTTTCAGCTTTTCAGTTTCCTTAATTGTAGCACAGTTTACTATTTTTTAGCAATTTTGAGTCCTAAACTTCCAAAGCCGTTTTGGGGCCCTAAACGACTTTTTTTGGGAAAACTAGGAGCAACATGGGTCCATGGACCGATGTTGCTCTTCCCAAAGTTGTAGTTCTTTGATAGATCTTTCTAACGAGATATTGTGCGCGTCAAACGGAGATCATATGCCAAAGTTATGACCTCGGGAAGTTGATGTACCAATTTACCCAAACAAGGCCCACCGTTTGGCATTTCATCTTCTAGGGTTAGGCTTTTGGATGTTTAGGGTTTTCCATTATTTCTCAACAATAAATAGGCCTTCGAGCTTCATTGTAACACAGTTTAGAGGCATGTAGACACCACATCTCTTCTCAAAGATAAGCTACCATCGCCCTAGCTGGTTTATTTCCATTATTGTTTGTAACCATATTTCAGTATTTTACATTAATGAAATGAAGTATTAATTCCATTGCATCTCTGTGTTTATGGTTATCTCTGTAATTTGTTTTTTTCTTGTTTAAATCTGGATCAATGGTATCAGAGGGGTCTGCTTTTTCTCTGTTTTTCTTTGCATGTCCCCAACGAGGTCGGGATATAAGGAGTTAAGGCTTGAATTAGTCGAACCTTTGCAAGACTAGCCTCACAAATCCTTACGGCCTCCCATGGTGGATGAAAATAAAGACGAGGGGGTAGGAGATCTTATCAAAATATTTCTCGAAGAAGCCCTCGAGCGACAAAGGAACACGATGATGGACAACTTTGCCGAGATCCTTCAGCGGCTAGCCAGGGGCGACGCATCGGCTTCCAACAGCTACTCTGGAAATGCCACACCGCTTAAGGTACAAGTTAATTTTGAAATCCCCATATTCGAAGGTCAAATAGATGTAGATGTCATCAATAAATGGTTAAATCTGCTAGAGGGTTATTTTTCTGTTCATGATTTTTCTAGTTGGGAAAAGATAATTTTCGCTCTTCTCAAAGTAGCACCCCACATCAAGGACTTGTGGGAAACCTATTGCGAGCAGAAGGATGAAAGTACAAGCTCGCTATTTTCAGCCGCACCCACTTGGGATTCATTCCAGGATGCCATCAAGGAGCAATACTACCCTATCGGAAGCTATGAGGATCAATACATAACATGGACCATGCTGCGGCAGGGAAGGGACCAAGACGTGCCGGAGTTTACCAATATTTTCCATACCCCCTGCACAAAGGTGGGTATCAATGATTCGGAGCAGCATTTGGCACTCAAATACCGCGGCTGCCTGCACAAGTACATCTAGGAAGAAATAGAATTCCTAAACATCCCCTCGCTCGGCACAGCATACCGATATGTCGTCAAGGTTGAGTAAAAGTTTAAATAAAAGAAGTAAGACTTTGGATCTGCGAACCCGAAGCAAGGGAAAGGTTCCCCAAACCATAGAACAAAGGATAGAGCCAAGGTGGGGCGACCCAAGATAACCCACCAAAGCTGCAAGCAAAGAACAACGTCGTGAAGTCAAAAAAGGACAGAGGAAAGTGGTGTGAGTTCCATAAGAGCTCCACTCACAACACAAGTGAGTGTCGGGCCAAGCAGTCACTGGTGGCTGAGCTAAAGGTTTCAGAATCAGATGCATGTTCCAACTCTAAGTCAAAACCCGACAAGGGGAATGAAAAAGGGAAGCAGATTATCGATGAGGAGCCCAACGCCATCATTGCCACCGCGAAGATACAGAAGGAGGAACGTGAATATCCAAAGGAGGAGGAGCGTCTCTTCCACCCCCAGATGTGGGTAAAAGGCTCCCTGCTATAGTTCATTGTCAACAACGGGAGCCAAAAGAACCTCATCTCGGCAGAGGTCGTGAAGCAGCTGAGCTTACCGACCACAACACATCCACATCTGTACACCATCGGGTGACTTCACCAAGGACGGGATCTTCGCGTGAGCCAGCAGTGTCGCCTTCCATACAACATCAAGCCCTTCGCGGATGAGGTATTTTGTGACATTGCTCCCCTTGAAGTTTGTGATGTATTATTAGGACAACCATACTTGTGGAAGTGACATGCTGTGTATGAATCAAGGCCCGGTGTTGTTATTGTTACTTTGGGAAATAAGTTGTACAGGATACCAGAGGTAGCACCGCCTACCGCCATCTCTTTGGTTACTGCAAAACAATGTAGTAAGCTCATTTCCAAAACCAGGAAATTTGTTTTCCTGATGATATGCCCTCAAGGAAAGAAGAAGATGTTGGCCACGACCTCCAGACAGGGCCCCTCCGCACGAAAACTACAGATGGACAAGGTTGTGGAGGAGTACGAGGACATCTTCACCTCCCTTGCAGGGGTTCCTCTGCACTGTCAGATCAACCACTCCATCGATCTGACCCCAGGTGCGTCATTACCTAATGGACCAATCTATTGGTGCTCTGTTCTGGAGAATGATGAAATCAAGAGGCGATTCAAGAGCTGCTGCATAAAGGTCACATCCATCCGAGTTCATCGCCCTGTGGGAGCTTGATCGCATTGGTAGAGAAGAAGGATGGGACTTGGAGACTCTGTATTGACTATCACGTGCTGAACAAGATCATTGTCCATAATAGGTACCTGATCCCACGGATTGATGACCTCCTGGACCAACTGAAGGGGCAAAATATTTCAGCAAAGATCGATTTGAAGCCAGGATATCACCAGGTACTAATTGAACCCTCCAATGTATGGAAGACTGCCTTCAAGGCGAAGAAGGGCCTTTTCGAATGGTTGGTTATGCCTTTCGGGTTGACGAATGCTCCTGTAACCTTCATGAGACTAATGGATGACATCTTGCGGCCATTCACCAACTCATTTGTAGTGGTATACTTGGATGACATCCTGATCTTCAGCCAGAGTTGGGAAGAGCACCTCCACCACATCCAACAAGTTCTCCAAACACTGTGGCAACACAAGTTATGTGTCAATTTGTATAAATGCACTTTTGGCATGACCCAGGTTCAGTATCTGGGATACATTATTGATGAACAGGGGGTGCATGTAGATCCAACCAAGATCCAAGTCATTCAGGATTGGCCATCTCCAACCACTCTGATAGAGCTCCGCAGCTTTCTAGGTCTTGCCAACTTCTACCGTAGGTTCATGTTGGGATTTTCTCATATCACTTGGCCCTTGAGTCAAGTCACTAAGGGAGGAGCGAAAGCAAAATTATTTTTGTTTGAACCTCAACTAAAGGCATTCACATAGTTGAAAGATCGCCTCTTCATGGCACCAGTGCTCACATTACCAGACTTGCAACAACCATTTGAGGTCAAGACAGATGCCTCTGACTATGCTATTGGGTTAGTCTTTACTCAACACGGGCATCCAGTGGCATATCACAATGAGACACTTTCAGACACAGTCTGGAAGTATCCCACTTATGACAAAGATATGTATTCCATTGTGCAGGCCCGCCGACAATGGAAGCATTACATTTTGGGGAAGGAAACGGTCATCCACATAGACCACCGACCCCTGTAGTTCATATAGATCCAAGGGAAATTGCAGAATAATCGCCATTAGAAGTGGTCTACATACCTGCAACAGTTCCAATTGAATATCAAGAATAAGAAGGGAAGAACCAATAATGTTACAGATTGCCTTAGTCGACCACCGATCATGGCGTTAACCACCATGCTCAACTCTTGTGGGCATGAGACTTCTGACTGGCCACTTCTCTACAAAAGCGACCCAGAATTTGGCCACACAGACCAGACACTCTTAGAGGGTCAACATGTTCCAGATTTTCACCTCCAGGATGCCCTGTTATGCCACCTGGGTCACCTTTGTGTTCCTTTAAGCAAGCATGCCAAGATGATTTGGGAAGCACAGTACAGTCGGGCTACTGGGCATTTCAGGGTCGGGAAAACAGTGGTCATACTATAGAATTATTTGTATTAACCGAATCTTCGACATGATGTCGGGAAGTACATCAGATCATGCATTACCTGCGCCATTGCCAAAACAACCATAAAGAAGCAAGGCCTCTATACCCCACTAACTACCCCTAGTCGACTTTGGGAATCCATCTCCATGGATTATATGTCAGGCCTTCCTTCCACTAAGCATGGAAATGACTGTGTTTTTGTCGTCGTTGACATGTTCTCAAAGATGGCCATTATGGCAGCCTGCAAGAAGAATATCACAGCATAAGCCACTACTAAACTCTTCTTTGAATGAGTCACTTTGGGATCCCACAGTCTATCATCTTAGATCAGGACAACAGGTTCCTCAGTACATTTTGGTCCAGTCTTTGGTCGATGCTGGACACCAAACTCACTAAGTCCACAGCCTTCCATCCTCAAATTGATGGCCAAACAGAGGTTGTCAACAGGATGATCGTACACATTCTATGCATGTACAACTCAAAGCATCCACACACATGAGACGACAGCCTCCCCTATGTTCAGCACAGTTACAACCAGGCTCTTCATAGCTCGACTGGCCACAACCCTTTTCAGTTGGGCTTGGGATTCCAACCACTATGTCCCATTGATGTGGCCATGCCATTTGCAGCTACTCACGCAGATTCGGCTCATGTCCAGTCCGAAATAGATAAGGCAACTAGCTTCATTGAGCACATCCAACATATTCTCCATCAGGTCCATGAC
>APFE031082107.1:0-22780 GCA_000404065.3 Pinus taeda | reverse complement strand
GGGGGAGGAATGATCCAGGTGGATATTGGTGGCCACCTGCCAAGTCCACTTGGACCCCCACCATTGTTTCTTTCAACTTTTCAGTTTCCTTAATTGTAGCACAGTTTACTATTTTTAGCAGTTTTTTGAGTCCTGAACTTTTGGAGCTGTTTTGAGGCCCTAAACAACGTTTTTTGATAAAATTGGGAGCAACATGGGTCCATGGATCAATGTTTCTCTTCCGAAAGTTGTAGTTCTTGGATAGATCTTTCTAACGAGATATTGTGCGCATCAAACGAAGATCATATGCCAAAGTTACAACCCTGGGAAGTTAATGTACCAATTTACCCAAACGGGGCCCACAGATTGGCGTTTCATCTTCTAGAGTTAAGTTTTTGGATGTTTAGGGTTTTCCATTGTTTCTTAACAATAAATAGGCCTTTGAGCCTCATTGTAACACAGTTTAGAGGCATGTAGCCACCACATCTCTTCTCAGAGATAAGCTACCATCGCCCTAGCTGGTTTATTTCCATTGCTGTTTGTAAGCATATTTCAGTATTTTACATTAATGAAATGAAGCATTATTTCCGCTGCATCTCTGTGTTTATGGTTATCTCTGTAATTTGTTGTGTTCCTGTTTAAATCCAGATCAGGAAATTTGGTGTGGTCCACAACATCATGGGCATTGTATTTTAAGTTGTCCACCATGCCGAGCATATCGCTGATAAGAAATGAAAAATGTGGAGCAAAGGATTTGCTCTTCTCAGTATTACGAATGAGTTAAATAATATTACATTAGAGACATCAACAATAAATGACTGTTGTGAGACTGAACTAAACTGGACTAATTGAAACTGAACTGGGACACTTGGATGGACATATGTGACGCTTAGCAAGTGGTTGGAATTAGATTCTCCAACACCCCCCCTTAAATACAACCACATAAAAATTTAATTAAGATACATGTTGGTCTATGTCTCAGCTAGACTTACAATTAAAAAAAAAAATGACTTCAACTAGATTTACTTTTCTTCTTCTCTTCTTCTAGATCTTGTAGCCTCTAAATTGTTTGAACTTTTTCCTTTTGTTGTAGGCTTCAAATTTTAGTTTCTTCATTTGTTGGTGCAGGTCTTCCATTGTTCCATTTTGTTTAAGCATGTCTTGGACTTCTTCAAAAATCGACTTGTATATGGACCACTGCCACATGTCATCTTTTCTAATGTGATCTTCATCATCGGTTTTTTGAACATCAATTTGTTGCAACATCAAATGATAATAAAATTTTATTTCTTCACGACTCCAATACCTACAAATTTCATTGATGTGTCCATCATTCATGTTGTCTTCAACATTCATTTATGCAGCTTCTATGCAGACCTCACCTAGACATGGTGTTGCAAGTCATGCTTCAAGGAAATTTAACTCTTCTTCATAATCATCTTATTTACCTACAAAATGGAAATCAATAGTAAGTGTAAAAACATCTGTAGAACCACATAGGTTATGTTTCTTTTGCTCTGCAGTGAGAGCTTTCTCCTATTGCACTTCCTTCTATGCTTTTGCTTCTGTCGCTATCTCTTCGACTTCTTTACTAACCTATGATGCTACAAACAATTTGTCTTCCATTTGGTTTTCAGATTCAAGTGGGCTTCTCTCACCGAATAGCATCATGTCGATATGGTGTTTATGTTGCATCATCTGCAACCATTTATCATTAGTCAACAATTCTTCATCAAATTTTATATCATAAATATTAGTTGTTGGATTCACCAAATTGTCATCAACAAGCTTTGTTGCCGGAATCACCAAATTTTCATCAGCAAGCTCTGTTGTTGGATTCACCAAATTGTCATTAGCAAGCTTTGTTGTTGGATCCATTAAATTGTCATTAGCAAGCTTTGTTGTTGGATGCACCAATTTTCTGTCCACTTGCAGCTGTGCATAGTGGGATTCGCGAGCATCTGTGTGCTCTTTCTTTATTTCTTCTAAAAATTTATCACAGTCATCATCCACTTGCGGCTAAGCACAGTGGGATTCAACAATATTTTCATCTCGTTGTAGACTTGCTATTACAGATCCACCTTCATCTTCAACTTCAATGCTCCCCCTTAGACCAAAGCTCCTCTCTAGGGTATCCCAGGCCTCCTTGGTTGTGTTGGCATTTGAAATGAGGGGAAGAATGACATTCTTCTACCTTTTCACCTCCAAATCTAAAAACATCCCAAACATGTCTTGTTGTCGCTTTGACCTTCTCGGCCTCTTGTCTTTTCCCATTTGTTGAGTGTTGGCTCACTATGGCTCAACAATCCAATCAAACTACAAACATAGTGGCTTCTTTGTTGCTTAACTTCTACAAAATAAATAGATCTACAAATTGTTTATCAAACAATGCCTCTTTTACAAAAGCTATCACAAATTCACATAAACTCCTTTTCCTTTTATTTTTTTAAATAACATAACTCTTTTTTTAATAGGCTCTCTTCAAAATTTGAATATCTTTAAAGAAATCATTGTTCTTTTCAAAAAAACCTTCCCATATAAGCAATGATCCTTATGAATTTAGTCTTATAAAACCTTTAAAATGAATTTAACAAAGTGGAGCCTTTAAACAAATGAACTTTTTTTCTAAAAACAAACGAAGCCTTTTTTTAATATAAGGGAATGACCATTTTTTTTAATAAAAGGGTAGCACAAGCCTCTTTTACTCTTTTGAATAAAACCTCTTTGAGAAAAATACATTACGAATAAATCATGCTTGCCTTAATCCCTTTTTTATGCAAATTGACTTGGTGCTTCAATTGACTTTTTTTAGTCGTGCTCCAAATTGGATTTGTTGCGTACTTTGTTTCGTGCTCTCTTTTTTTAATAACATCATAGGAAACGCTTTGTGTGATCACCACTGTGTTGGAGTGAGAATGGTGTAAGTAATTGAAAGTAACGTGTCTTCTTTAGTAGTTGTGGTGCGCTAGTAGTTGTGGTGCGCTAATAACCACAATTAACATTGCTTCAATGATTTTGGAGTGCGTTACTCTGTGGCTGGAGCGCATATTTTTTTTTTTTAATATTGGCTTTCTTTTTGAGCTTAATGAAATAATCCCTCTCATCCTGGCCTTCCTTTATTATCTATGCAACAACTAACTTCTTGACCGGAGCACCTTCTTCGAAATTGGCTCTTTTTCCTTCTTGACTTTTTGATCTTTGCTGCTCTCATGGAGTCTTATGCAGACTCACCTTTTATCTCCTCTTTGTCGTCACTTCGCTCACATTGTTACTCCCTTAGTGAGTCTTATGAAAAATAGCTATGGTACCATGATAAGGAATGAAAAATGTGGAGCAGAGGATTTTCCCTTATCAGTGTCACGAATGAGTTAAATAAGATTACATTGGAGACATCAATAATAAATGACTGCAATGAGATTGAACTAAACTGGACTAACTGAAACTGAATTGGGACACTTTGATGGACAAATGTGACACCTAGCAAGTGGTTGGAATTAGATTCTCCAACAATCGCCTTAGGTGGAATTGGAGCTGTTAGAAACTTACACTTTGGCTTCTTTGGCAGATGGGTCGTAGCTCTGATAACGGGTGCAAAGGGTGGTGTAGTGGCAGTGCCCTTTGGCCTAGGTTTTTTTCGGTCCTAAGGAAGAGGCTATGGTGTATGTATCTGGTAGCTAAATGTCCACCTGCAAAACCTACTATTTTCTAGTCTTTACTCTCTCTAGTTTTCTCTCAACTTCAGTTCAACAATTGCAATTATAACAAAAGTAAGGTTGAATTGGATGGAGCAATGGTTATTTTGTTGTCTTATGTGCCTTTCAACTGTAATAACTTTAGTGGATTCTGTCACAATCTCGTAATAATTCTTCTAATCTCACACGGGAGGGTTCTCTAGGTAGGAACATTGTTTTGCGGACCTAGCCACGTTGGAGATCACATCAACAATATTTCATACAAAGCCGTCGATTTGGAACATATTTTGCCTTTAATAGCTTTTATGTTATTCTCAATAAAGGTCCATGGTGTCGAATCCACATGGGTAGCACATGCTTTCTCCAAAGTCCTTTTCTCTGTTTTGGTTCCTATTGTCGTTGTTGATTGCCAATTGTATTCCACATTTTTTGTTAGTTATGGTACCACAGGCTCCATTGTTTGCTTGTTCATGTGATTGCATAGTGCTCTCAGTGTGCAGTGTGTTAGCTCTTGATCGCAACATTAAAGCTCTATTATGTCAGACCTAACATGTTGTCCTCCACGGTCACAAAGTCTTCATGGTTTTCTCCTTCTCATCTTCTACTTGCAAACAAAAAGAAAGTGATATTTTTTTTCAAAAGCAACTCAACTTCGAGAGGTGGGTCTGTTATCTCTGTGCAATTTCAACCAAATCCTATTGACAAGACCCTTGAGAGGCTCCCCATTAAGTTTCTCTAGCTAGAGAACCCCTACATATGTGACATACTTAATAACGTATGGTCCCAACCATCGCATTTGAAATTCACCAAGGTGCTTCAAAAACTTATTATCGTATAGTAGCATGGAATCACCAATTTGGAATTCTTTCTACTTAATATGACAATCATGCCACGCCTTTTCCCTGGTTTTATACACGTTCTAATGGAACCTTGCTAGGAACCTACCTTCTTCCATCTATAATAACTTCATTGTGACAACAATACGAAGACTAGAGACTATGAATTTTGTGGGAATTACTACCTTATGCCCATATACTAACCAAAATGTTGTTTGCCTTGCAATTCTCTTCAATGTAGTTCTGTAAGCCCAAGGTACTGTGGGAATTCTCATGTCCCAGTCATCCATGTTTACATTATAGATCTATGTCAATGCATTCTCCAAAATTTTATTAAAGGCCTCTACTGTTCCATTTGTCTGTGGATGGTATGGAGTACTTTTCTAATGGTGCACCAAGAACTCCTCTGTCAATGCTTCGATGGTTCTATTTAAAAATTGAGTTCCTTGGTCACTCGTCAAAACCTTGGGACAACCAAAGAAGGTGACAACATTTTCAAATAAGAATTGTGCTATAGTCTCTGCGCTATAATCATTGACGAGTGTTACCTTAAACCATCGGGTTAGATAATCCGTTGCGATTATAATATAGCGTGCTTCGCTCCTTTTTACCACAAGGTTAATCACCCAATGAAATCCATTGCCCACTCATCTAATGGTTGTAGAATTACCTATAGATGCAATGACATTTCATCCTAATGTGTTGGTTTTCCTACTCTCTAATAAACACCACAAATACTGCATAACTCTTTTGCCTTGCGGTGAACTGTCGGCCACCAAAGATCTACGTGCAAAATCTTCTACGCGTAGCTTTCCCTGCATAGTGACCTTTGGCCACCCCTTCATGTGCCTCGATCCTAATAGTTGGTATTTTATGTTCCAATAGACAATGATAGAGTACACCATCTGCACCCAACTCATATAAACAACCCACAATTAGTGGGTAATATGTTGCCTTAACTATTAGCTGTTTTTTTTTTTGTGATTGTATAGTCCTATGATGTTTTTCCCATGCTAAGGAATTGAATGATCTCAACAAAGTTATCATCTACCTGCCTAGTGTTGAATATATGTGCATTAGGTAAGTTATCACCCATGTTCCTTGCATATTCACCGAAAAGTATCCTAAATAAGTGGTATGACCCTGCATTCAACCTACCTAGCTTCAATATTGCTTCAAAATGGTATTCCTGAAATAGCAAAAGCCATCTGCATATTATTCCCCCAACATTGGCCTATTGAAAAGGCAACACAATGCAAAATGGTTAGTGTATAACTTGAAATGTGATACCAATAAGTAGTGTTTAAACTTTTGTAGAGCATACACCATGTCCAGTCCTTCACACTCTGTCATGGTGTATTTTTGCCTTGTTGAGGATAACTTCTTAATGGAAAAGGCTATTAGATGATCCATCTCAGGCTATCTTAGTTGTTCCAATACTACTCGCAATGCAATTGATGATGCATCCACATGTACATAAAATGGTTTGTCCTAGTTAAGGAATACTAAAATTGGCACAGTTACTAGTTTCTTCTTTAATGTGTCCAGCGCATGCTGGCATTTTTCAGTCCAATGGAATTTGCGTCCTTCTTCAAAAAAAATTACAACATGGTAATCTACACATATCCATCCATAAACCACTTATAGTACCCAATATGCCCCAATGTAGCACACATTTATTGAATTGAAGTTTGAAGTGGAAGATTTACAATCATTGTGATCTTCTTTGGATCCACCAACAATCCTTGCTTACGTATGATATGTGTCAGTAGAATTCCCTTTGGTGAACAAAAAATGCAATTCTTTACATTCAAGGAAATTTGGAGTTGTCTACAGTTGTCTAATATAAGTCGCAACACCTTAATGTGTTTCTTTAGTAGAATGAAAATGATTCACTCATCTAAATAAACCTCCAAATACTTGTGTATGATGTCCTTAAATGTTGCAATATCCACCCAATAGAATATTACTAACACATTATTTAATTAGAAAGGCACGACAATGTACTAAAATGATCCCCACCTAGTGTCAAACGTCATCTTATGGCGGTCCTCCTTGGTGACTTTGATTTGGTGATACCCTAAGAGTCCATCTATAAAACAACAAGCCTCCTGTCTACTGAAATAATCCAAAGCCTCGAGTGTGAAAGGTGTAGGTAAAGGGTCATGAACACATGCATCATTCAACTTTCTCAAATCCATGTAGATCTCAATCTCACTTGTTTTCTTCTGTTGTATGACCATTGAACTAACACACTCAGACTCCTTGACAAGTTCTATTATGTCAAGCTTGAACATTCTGTTGAGTTCTCCCCTATACTTCTACTTATATATCATTTTTAGTCAGTATGGTCAATATCACACTGGTTTTTCATCTGGTTTCAATGGAATCTTTATTTACCCTAGCACACCAACCATGCCTTTCATTTCCAAGAAAGTGTTAGGGAACATATCTTGATATTCTCATGGTAAGTTGAAGATTTATCTAATAGTTTTAACATCCCAATAATCATCAATTACTACGATCTTTGGTTGGTACTCCATGCCAATGTTCACCTTGCATGTCATGATTGGTTTAGCATAATCTGGCACGGTGGAGTCCAACTGTGGTCCAACTACCTCACATTCTCCCTTTGACTCTGGAATTTGTAGATCCCTAGGATCCTCATCGTCAACAACTTCTTCTACCATAGTATAACACCTTGCATTTCTTTTTAATTTGACAATGTCAATGAAACATGAAAAGTGGCACTTCATTTTGTGTAGTTTGTGTTCCAGGTGCAAATATATTTTCTTTCATGTTGCACAATGCTTCATCCATGTATTCATCATCATACTCAAACTAAAAGGTTAGTAGGAAGTTCTCTGAAAATGTTGTCCAATCCCCTATACCTCATCGCAACTCCAATTGTGTATACCAATTTCGAGGCATAATATCTAAAGTATGTACAAACTGATGCACCCACCCAATCTCTAAAATCTTCTCTTCTCTCCATATTACAATGCAATTATCTAGGTGAGTGGTCAAAGATTCCTTACCACTATATACTTCCTTGCAATATTTTCCATCAAATCCAAATATAATTTGCAACAAGTGCCGTCACTACTACCAAGACTTTGTTTTCTCCTTGTGTATTAGCCACCAATGCGCCATAATGGCTTTTAGGGTGATGTTTAGCGTTGGAAACCTGAGATGATCTGGTACTTGTATCTCAAACTCTTTAACAAAATTATATACATTAGTCAATTAGTCAAACCTTGGAGGTTCCCAAATATTTGTGCCAATCAATTGCACTCCATGGGTTATATGCACACATCTTCACATGGAAATCTCAAGAAGGCACTACTGCCAATTCTCCAATGCCTCCTCCGAGTCCAATGAATAAGAATTAAAACTATGCCAACTTAGCATGCCATCAATTGTAGGATTGACATAGTCATCATGGCAAGTCATTGCATTGTAGATATTGTTGACGTCTACTGTGTTGAGGCCCCCTTTCATTGGCTCAATGTAGTGCTCCCTTTCTTTAGGATCTAGGGGCATGACTACTTGCAAATCTCCATATTGGAATATCATTTGCCTTTTCTTCAAATTGATAATAGCCTGGTTTTTGAAGGCTCAATTGATACTAAGCAATGCCAGATAAGAATATGTATCATCTACAATCTTAATTACTTCAAAGTCATCCAATCTCCTAACTTTGTTGATATTGACTTCAATTTCTATCAATCTCCTAATTATAAGGAATGACTTATATTGATTGGAAAGTCATAGTTTAATTGGTGACCGCACTAGTTTTGACTTACCCATCAATTCCTATGTCTTCTTCAACAATATATCCACATCAAAACCCATATCCAATATGATGTTGTCCATGTGATAATCCACAACCTGTGCATTGAACCAAAATTCTCTATTTGTGTGCTTCTTGCATGACATCTACTTCACAGTTCTCTAGGGTACTTGTGTGGGAACTTCTTCCTTTTCCTGGATGTAGTGGTCAAATCTTCCCTATGCATAGTGGTTAATCATTTTGTGCAGTTTCTCCAGTGCATGCTCATCTTTCATTAAATCCAAATAACTTTTAAGAAAATTATGAATGGAGCATACCTCCCTTCAAATCAATTATGGTGGAATATCGTCATAGATAGGTGAAGGCTAATTGTAAATTGGTGCCCTCTGCAGCTATATTGTCAAACTCAACACACCACATTCAACTACCAGAAAATCCTTCCTTGCCTCGTGATATATCTACTTCTCTCTAATACGATCGAGCTTCAGAGGAGGGTATGTAGCCTTTTGAAGTCACCGATGAGGTTGCATTGGTTGACTCACAACTTCCATACCTAATCTTGTCCCTCCTCCCATTACTACACACACTTAACGATGGTTGCGTCAAGCTTCAGTTGTGACCATCTACACGTTCATCCCTTGTTTATCTTTCCAATTCGCTAACAGTTGCAAGCAATCTTTTGTGGCATGCTCTAATTTTCTGCAATATGTTAAAGTAGTGTAGGGATTCAGACAGTCTCGAGCCATATGTCTCGTTTGTCCATAATTATGTAATAAATAACATGTCCCGTGCCAAACCCATAACCTCCTCTTACTCTTGTAGACGGGCCTTGTCCTATTCCAGGTGGACTTTGTTCTCTAGCTAGTGCATTGTAGTCTCTACTTTGATACAATTGTGCTCCACCATCACCTCCTTTTTCTTGTACGGGATAAGTATCAGACTTTATTTCGTGCATAAACTCTAGTGTGCAACATGAGTGAATATCATATCCAACGGACTTACAAAAGTCGCAAAACAGGGTCCATGCCAAACTATGATATTTTTTCGTTATGGGAAACATGGTAGGCAAGTAACCCCATTCTCAACAAATTTCCCACCATAGTCATCTCCCTTAGGCTAGTGTATTTTCTACTCTTGTCACCACATAATCTGTTATCACCTAGAACTGCAGTGTTATGTACATAAAGTTGTCCATAAAATTTTTGTTGTCCAAAAATAGGTGTCTAATGGTTATTGCCCTATGTGTGTTACTTAGGGATCGAGTTTATTAAAGGTATTTATATGAATCATTTTCAAAAACCGTTAGCTATCCTCCATCATGATTATATAAGATATATCTTGTCTTGTATACGTCACTGGGTCTTTTCGCGTTTTTGCAGCGCAATTTTTATTGGCTGATTTTGCAGCGCAATGATGTCTTAGTCCTGTCACTGCATGTCATCAACCAGCCATTTCGTAGCGCATGTTGTTAACTTATAACTGTCTGGGCTACGAAATCGCGGATTCAGGGATTTAAACTGCACTGATTCTTAGAATGTCATGTCTGAGGGATAAGTCAGTATGTCCGTCCGTCCAAATTGTCAGAATGGCGTCCTTTTCAAGCAAGCACAAGCCATTATTTCCCCAATAGGTTCATAACCGCGCACCCAAAATCATTCAAATGGTCTGTAATGCCGGTAGGGGTATGATGTTTGTTAATGTTTTATGAATTGGTCCGTTTGCATGATAAGACTGTTAAGTGCAGAGGAGCCCGAGTTCATTCTCTATAAGGAACCTGATTGCAAGCGAGCCGGCGTTCAAAGTTTGAGTTTGCATTTGGAGCTTGAAGCTGGTAGTGTTTCTCTGCGCAAAGGAGTGCAAAGCAATATGGAGAAGAAGGGGCATCGGTCTGGAAGGTGTCAGAGAACTGAACCGGTGGGATTGGATCTCGCATTGAGAGATGAAGGTGTGAGACAAGCCTTTCAGAATGCTGGTTGCTGATCTTTTTGTGAAAAGCTACAAGGGGGGCATGCTGAGGTAACGAAAGCATTCGCCTTAAATTTTACTGGTTTAAGTTCTAAAGTAGCTATGCTAGAATTCCCTGTATCTTCAGAGGTGATTGCTAGGGTGACTGAAATCCTGAGAGGAGGGCAGGAGTGGTTCAAAAATTTCAAATTTGATATGAACCCCTACAAGGAGTTCCTGAAGGAACCTTATGTTAATGAAGATCTCACAAAGGCCGTGCCAAGGCATTATGTAAAAGAACACTATGCACTCCTCTTAACATGCATACAAAAATATTTAACCTGTGAAGGGAGGTATAAGAAGGTCTACTCCTATCATTTCAAACTACTACTGCATTTTACAGGAAAGGCATTTATAGATCTCCCATTTTACTTGTTTCGTAGTCTTAGTAAGATGTGTGACAAGATTCAATTGAGGAAAGATGAATGTGAGACATCAATGTTTCACCATGGTCTAGTAAAACTGTTAGTGCTGGATAACTTGCAAAGAATTGGTCGGGATTGGGATTCATTTATCTTTATAGCTGGTTTTCAAAGTAAGACAGGCCTCACCCCACTGCCTGTTAGAGAAAGAGAGAGGTTGACTGAAGAACCTACTCTTGCTGAATTAAAAAAGGAAATAAAAGGCAAGAAGAAAACCAAGATTCAGTTGAAGGAATTAATAAAGCCATCAGTACAGGTTTTGTGATAACATAATCTATTACTGTTAGACACTCACTTGGTGGTGATCTCCTCTTCCGTATATGGTGCACCATACCTCCTCACGCTTCTCCTGGTCCTTTGGAAAATCCTACAACTGCAAGGTCAAAGCACCCAAATGTGATTGCACCTGTGAAATACCTACGTTGCTTTTCCACCTGCAAGTGTAGCTTCCGTCTTAATGCTATTTCCAATGCTTTGGGTGTGGATATTACCTTTTGTTGTGTTAGTGGAATTCTAATATGTGGCAACAATCCTACTATAAACCATTCCTAGTGTTGTGCGTCAAGAATATGGAACGTCAATCTATCCATCTATACCTTGAATTGTTGGTCATAGGCCCAGACAAATTCACCAACATTTTTCTTTATCTCCTTAATCTTTGTTATGCACTAAGACTCAAATTTTAACTTCTTGAACTCCTTCAACAATGCCTGCTTAATATATGCTAGAGTCCTAGGCTGTCATGGGGGCATTATAGCCTTATACTTCATACCATTCCAGTGCAAGGTCGTAAAAAATTGTCTCTAGCTATATAATTTTTGTTCACTCATTTGAAATCTGCTCAATTATCTAGACTACCTCGCATACAAATAAGTGTTTCTCAGGATCCTTTGTCTTAGTTCCATGGAAAATTGGCAGCCTTAGTGCAATATCCACAATATAAATTATCTGTTGTCTTATGGTTTCTTGTTCATAATTCAAATTCTTTGTTGAAGAGGGGTAACTTCCAGTGCTTCTCCTAAATGTACTCTATGTTCTCCTTCTACAATCTATTCTTCTTCTTCACTACTCTCACTCTCACTACCTAACTGCCTTCAATGAATTAACTCTGGTGATTGAGAAAATATGATAAATAATGAAGAATTTACCTCTAATCCTGAAGGTATGTGCGAGATTGTGGGTTTAATTTAGGGGATGGCCAAGGCTTGGACAACGGGATCCAATGGGTCTTCTACACCAAGCTGGTAATCCCCTTCCTCTATCTCCTCTCCATCAAAACTTTGATTGGATGCTTCCCAACTATCTCCTTCTTCGTGATAGCTCTCTCCCCTGTCTTGGGTGGAGGGCCCTCTCCATGGCACAATGCTCCATCCCTAGTGTAGGCACTCTTATTCTCTCTCCTTTGCAACACTCTCTACTCTCTCTCCTTCTCGATCTTCCCAACAATCTGGATCTTCTTTATTATGTAGACTCTGATCATGTGCAACATACTTCTTTTTGGGTCTTTTGTAAGAAACGTGCTCCTTCCCGGTTCTTTTTCCTCTACCCAAACTACATACATATCTCGTCCCACTGCGCATGGTGTCAACTGCATTGCTTTCTTCGGTCCCTCTTAGCTACGACGTGCACATTTCCATTGTTTTTGTATTGGCCACACCACTAACACCCCAACGTCTCCTAGGATATCTTTGTCCCCTCTGTAGATCCTATTATTGCACTAAATCGCCTGCATTTCCTGTCACCTCTCTTTTTCTCGACATCTTTCCTTGTCTTTCCTCTTAAACTTCAACTCTTCCACAATGAATAATTCTTTTTCTCTACCTCTCCTTGCATTCCTTATCCCTTCTCTAACTTAATCCATCATATGATTAACTCCTTAGATCCCCACATTGCATAAAAATTTAGCCACTCATATCATCATATTTCAGTGACATCACGCCTTTATCATAGAGAAACATCTTAATCCACGTAGGTAATATTTTCAAATAACGATCACGGAATCCCTGAAAAAAATCTATTTCATCTACACTGAAAGACTGAGTAGATTCCACTGCAAGCTCAATTACGAAACCTTCCAAAACACTAGCTAGCCAAAATCAATAGCTTTGGATGCTGCATTACTCATCGTATTCGCCCTTCTTAGTAAATTTCGTTTCCAATTGTATGGTTCGGGCATACTCTAGATTCCTTGTTCCTATGCCTCTCTCTTCAACCATTACCACAAAATAACATGAAACTCATCAAAGAAACCTCTTGAAAGTAAAAAAGAATATACCTCTTTAACCATTCCTCTAGACTAAGATGCGGGTTCATTGGTTGCCTTGTTGCAAACTTGTGTTGTTTTTTGTCCAACCACTATTCCATCTCTTCTTTGATTCGTCTCCACATCCCTTCTTCAACAAAAACCTCGAGGTTTTGGCAGCAAAACCATTTTTTGGCACATAGAGGTGACCCAAGGTTCAAAGATAAGCTAACAAAAATCCCTAAGACAACGACATTTTTGAACATCTGCAAATAGGTGAGGTCTCACCTAAGGTATGTTGATGGGTTTGCAAGAACCTTTGAAGGTTATGTAAGGGAAAAGGGGAAACATATACGACTATAGTTCTAATTGATCCACTTCAAATGATGTCAGTCGCCATATGTCGTAGATACAACCACTTATAAGGAATTAAACTAAAATCCTTCACAATGCGTGCATAATATCCTAAGGGACTATGCCACACATAGGTTAAGTGGAAAGACATTACATAATCAATGAAGAAACTATTTGACACAAGTTCAATAAATAAAATGAAAAACTAACTCTCACATTGAACAGAGGAACATAGTTTAACTCACACGTCAATATTATTGTTGAAATTACGCCTCAATTAGAAAGTATCAACACAAAACATTCACCAAATGCTCTGCAAAGACTCTATAATTCATTCATTTATCCAACTACTTGTACAAGATGCATATATAGTAGAAACATGAAGAGCTGACATAAAATATTTGAATCCTTCATATTAACAACAAAATTTAGTGATATAGATTAGAAAGGTTATCATATGCCAAGATGAGAGAAATCAAACTATCAAGATATGCCATCGCAATTCATTCATCATGTCCATCCAAACTCCATTACAATTAGCATAATGAGAACAAAACCAAGAAGTATCAAGCAGCAAAAACATCTAGAGAAACAACTTCTACAGAATGGAATTAGGAAGAATATTATTTTGAAGAATAATTATAAAGGCAATAACAGAACCATCCAAAAGCAACAATAACTCTTTATATAACCTGATTTATAGTATTACACTCATGAGAATATTCAACCAGCTCGCCTATCGATCTTACCCTGATGAGTTGCCTACTCTTGTGCCAAATTGTAACCAACTGGTTGGCCATAATTTATCGAATCACAACCAATTGTTTAATTATAACTAACTAAATAGTACTGCTAGAGACTGTAATGTTGACAACAACATATTTTTGTTAGTCGTGGTTTTCGCTACTTGTGGTGTATATCTGCGTTATCCACCGACCTTTGTTGCGCACGATATTCCATTTTTCCTTCTTACCAAGCAATTTCTCCATACTTCCCAATCGGAAGATAGAGAACCTTTGAGTCAGTGGAAGAGGTGGTTGATCACCAATATCCATTTGGATAAGTGGAGGTAAGTGACGTAAAGATAAATCACGTGGGTGGTTTCTTCACATTCACATCGTTGGAAAATAAATTAAGTCCTAAACTTAGCTTTGCATAATGTAGAATATGCAAAGATAACAAAGGCATGATAAAAAGGGTAAGTTCCACTACTAGGCATAAGATAGGGTAGAAAGGTAAATATTAAATAATAAGTAAAAATAATTTACATGGGGACTAAAGAAATGATGTGGCATGGCCTTAGAAGTTGCCACATCATCTACCATGTGCCAGATATATGGACATGTTGACATGACATAGTATAACATATTTCAAGGGCCATATCTTGGTGTCTTATATTAAGGATGGGACAAATTTTATATCATTGGAAAGATCTTGACAAGTAAAAGGCGACAGAGGCCTTAGAAGTGGGGTTTGAAATGAGTAAAGGAAAGTGGAAATTTATAACCCCCACCTCCTCAAGGTGACCTAAAGAGTTGGTGTGTTACACCATCAAGTCTTACAACTCTATTAAGGGCCTTCTCTAGAAGATTAATGCATCCTTTAAAGCCTTGCATTGTTCGAATGACAAGTCTCATAAGCACACTTACTAATAAGATTTTATCTTCCATAAGAAAACCCAATAGATGCATAACGCTCTTACTCATTTGCTAGGTGAACACTTGTATTAGCTCTATATAAGGAGATTATCATCTCCCTTGGGCATATCAAGGTCAACGTGCAGCAATTGGACTTCATTGGAAAATATATCTTCTTCCACACTCCTACTAACATTTACGTCATTTGGCCATTGCTACAGGTTGATATTTATGGCCACCCACCTATTCCACTAAGTCAAAGTACAATTCCCCATCTTGTCTAGTTTTTTTTTTAGTTTTTCAGGCCTTGAACTTTCGGGGCCATCTTGAGGCCCTGAATGACATTTTTTTTACATGGCAAAGGCGCGAGCAATAATCATAAGCTCTTTCCTAGGCATGGTTAGAATGTGTACTTCTCAGCTAAACCTTTTCAATGGGCTACAAAGCACACTAAACAAAGATCATATGCAAAATTTAGGACCCTGGGAAGTTGGCGTACCAGTTAACCCCATTAAGCCATAATCCTTTTAGTGTTTCATCTACTAGGGTTAGGTTTTTAGATGTTTAGTGTTTACTCATTACTGCTTTATGTTAAAGGGGCTTTTCGACCTCATTGTAATGTGCTTTAGCGAATACATATAGTTGTCACATGTCTTCTCAAAGATAAGCTACCACCATTTGAGCAAGTTTATTTCAATCCACATTTTTATAGTTTCAACACATTCCATTTATTAATGGAAGTCAAATTTTATTGTATCTTTGTGTTTTTGTTATAAATCATATTTTCATTTCGTTCCCTTCATAATCAAAATCAACCATGCATTCATCTATGTATACTATCCATTAGACAAGGTATTCAACATACTTTATATATACATTACAAACCTTCACATGGGCATACATATGTATCCATTTTCCTTATCTTACACATGTACTTGCATTCAGATTTAATGACAATTGGATTTGCATGAGTCTACCTTCCTACTGACTCATTCATTGAGCTTCAAAGTGTATTTCTAGCCTTGTGGGTCTCTATACCAAGAGAGCCCTTCCTTGCACACTTGCTCTTATGACCACCATGTGCAATAGAGCCTAGGGCTAAGGCAAACCAAGTAGTGTTAATTTTTCCCCAATGCACAACACATAAGCCCTTGTGTTTTGTTGCTTAACCTAGTGGTTCCTAGAACTAGAATGAAGGTCTTCTAACTTATGCCTTTCCAATTTCACATATAGTGTAGGTACAATTTTCATCCTCGACACATCCAGTTTCAACCACTTAGGCTTATTATTCATCTGTTTCCCATTTTCTAGATTGGGTCATTAGGAAAATAAATAATTTCCATTAAAATGGAAAACAATAAATAAGAAGCCTAAGTGGATGAAATTGGATGTTTATATGGAGTTGTGTTTGGGAGACCTTACATGTATATGTGGGATGGAATACTCATGTGAAGAGCCAACTAATACCATCTCATCAAGGATGGGAAATCATCCATCATCAAGCTCAAAGGAAAGTCTAAGATTTCATTGGTAAGTGCAAACCAAGACAACAAATTGATTAGTTTTAGCAAGAAGTATGTTTTATTGTTTTTAAGAGAAAATGAGACTAATGAGGAGTTAGTAAGGCAAAAAGCATCTCAAGAGAGGTGTACCTAAGAAGAACAACAACAATTGGAAGCGTTGTTATTGGCATACATGGGAGTGTTCCAGAGACCTAAAAGGATATGACCCAAGAGGGAATTGGAGCACGAAATCCAATTATTGTCAAACTCTCCATTTACCAAATATTATGTTGTACAAATAGTCTATACTTGCAGTAAGTGAAGTGAAGAATTATTTGCAAGAACTATTAGAGTAGGGTGTGATTTGATCAAGTATCTCATCTTATGGGTCACCCATCATAATTGTGATAAAGAAGGATGGGCATTGACAAATGTGCATCGATTATAGATCGTTAAACAAGATTAATGATAAAGAACATGTACCCCATACCCATGATTGATGACTTGTTGGATCAATTACAACAAGTGAAATACTTCACCAAGCTAGATCTAAAATTAGGGTATTACCAGATTCAAGTCAAAGAAGAAGACACCTGAAAGACCACCTTCAAAACCAAGAAAGGTTTGTATGAGTAGTTAATCATGTCATTTTGGTCTATGCAATGCAAGAACTACTTTCATGAGATTAATGAATATTGTACTACACCCTTATTTAGATTCATTTGTTATTATTTATACCGAAGAGGAACACATCTCACATTTGATAAAAGTGTTAGTGACTTTGAAGAAGCACCAATTACTGTATAATATAAAGAAATGTGAGTTTGCACAATAATATTTGGTGTATTTAAGTTATGTGATTGATGGAGGGGAACTCAAGATAGACCTTGCAAAATATGGAGTTCACCATGAAGTGACTAATGCCTACAAGTTTCTCCAATGTTAGGAGTTTCACCAGAGTAGCACAATACTTGAGGAAATTCATAGGTCCATTTTTAACAATAGTTGCATCACTCCATGCTATAACAATGATTGACAAGAGCTTCCAAAGGGGGAAGGGTCAACAAAAGGTATTTGAAGAGTTGAAACATAAAACCAATCAAGCACCAGTTCGTGTGTTACCAATCTTACACTAGCCCTTTGAAGTGGATATAAATGTGAGTGGGTATGCACATGGGAGCGGTCTTAATGCAAGGATGAAGGCTTGTATGTTACCATTCTAATGCATTTCATGGGGTGGTTCTCAACTATCCTACTTATGACAAGGAGCTTTGTGTCCTGGTATAAGCTGTCAAAAAGTAAAGGCATTATCTGACGGGAAAAGACACCATCATCCACACAAATCACTAGTTGCTCTAGTATGTGCAAACCTAGAATAAGCTACAATAGACCAAAGACTACAAGTGGATGGGGTTCTTATAATAATTTCATTTTGGCATGCTTTTAAGACCACCCATGAGAAAAATTACAGCTTTGGGAACTATAATGCACATGGAGCCTTCCACCCATGATGCATACAAAGATGCATATACATAGGATGGGGACATCATGTAGGTGTTTCAACAATTGCAAAACCATAGTTATGTAGACAATGGTGGCAACACAATTGATTATCATCTCCATAATGGGTTACCCTATAGGCTGGACAAGCTTTGTGTTTCTAAAGGTGAGTGACTACAACTAATCAAAGAGGCTCACACCTCCAAGGTTGTAGAACATTTTGGTGTAGGGAAGACAATGGCCAACTTACAAGGGTATGTGTATTGGCCTCGAATGCAAGAAGATGTAGCAGGTTCATTAGATGATGTGTACTTTATTGTATAAATAAATCTAGTAATAGGAAACATGGGCTATACCATCCCTTATGTGTACCCACTCATCACTCGTAAAACTTCTCCATGAAATTTATGGGAGGCTTACCAACAACCAAAAACGGACATGACTATTTGTTTGTGGTAATTGACAGGTTTAGCAAGATGTGTGTTCTCATGCCCTGTAAAAAGACCATTAGAGGGAAAGAAGTAACAAACTTGTTTTTCAAACAAGTTTGGGTGCACCTCAAGATACCAAGGAGCATCATTTTAGATAGACATCACATTCCTTGGGGAATTGTGGACTACATCATGGGAGAAGATGGACACGAAGTTGAACAAGTCTACAACATTCCATCCACATATAAATGGACAAATAGAAGTAGTCAATAAGCCTTTGGTGTAGCTTTTGAAGCGTTATAATCAGAAGCATCTGAAGGACTGGGATGGAAATCTAGTCTATATGTAACACTCTTATAAACAAGCAATCCATACTTCCACTGATAGGTCCCAAATTTGAAACTTCCTTTGGATATTTGCCCCCTTCACAATAAGATGTTGTATATGGGCAATAAGTAGGAGCGAGGGAAAATCTCACAAGTGATGCCTTAAGAGTAGAAAAATTTGTTGAGAATATTAAACAGATCCATTGTCAGTATTGGAGAAATTGAGGAAGTCATGGGAAAAGTACAAGGTTGGGCATGATCAACACAAAACAAAGAAGTCATCCAGAGTGGGAGATGTCTGGCTACAATTGGACAAGGAAAGGCTACACGGTCCTAATAAGAAAATCAAGACTATGTGATATGGACCTTTTGAGATATTGGAAAAGGTGGAAAATTTATTACAAAATCAATTTACCCATATGCATGCACATTTATCGAGAGGTGAATGTGGAAAATATCAAACTTTACGAGCCTTCCATGTTGGATCGGGAAGAAGAGCAAACCCTATCTTCCATAGAGGACTTAACACCACATGCTTAAGCAAAGTTGACAGAGCATCAATTTTTCAAAATATGACTAGAACTATAAGACAAGGGCTGTAGAACCTCTGGTAGATTAGGTTGAAAGGACAACTTCCAAGCAATGCTAAATCGTATTCAAGGGAGAAAGCAGAAGGAAAAATTTCTCACCTCGTTCAATAAATACTTTAGGGACCAAAAGCCTCCCAAAATGGGGAGATATGATCTAGATTGGATTATTATATAATTCATCATCTATCTTAATGCTTTTGGAGTGGAAAAATTAAAGGAATCAACTTGTAGGAGTAGTTTTATTGGTGGAACCTCATTTGGAGAATTGGTGTTTGGAACTTATAGGGCCAATTCGAGGCCTTAACTGAAGTTTTTTTGGGGGGTAAAACTATATTGATCAAGCATTAAACCTTGTGATGCCATTCTACATGCAAATACCTTGCCAATGATGTAATAATCACTCTAATCAAAGATCATATGCAAAAGTTATGCCTGTTGGAAGTTGACCTACCCAGTTTGACCACCATGGCAAGAGTGGATGCCACGTCAACCCCGATTACTCATGGAAAAGGGGCTAGATAGACGAGGACTATGAAGAAGATCCTAGAAGTGTCAAAGTGGTAACTCTAATTGAGAGTTGAAGGGGTCAAACCTGACCCCTAGTTGGCTGAGCTATATTATAAGTGGGCCACTAGGAGGAAAAGGGTTTGCATTCTATTTGTTTGTATTTTGTTCCATAGTAGAGCAGAGTACTATAGAAGTGGGAGTGAGAGAGCATAACATAGGAAGTTAGTGTTTCATAAGAGCATATCAAGGTACAAGTCTCGGGTGTCTCCATAGAGAGTGCCTTCTCCGTTGTACTTACATTATTTCCATTCCAAACAAAAGAGAGTAGAGCAATCTCACCTTCCAACTAAGTTTTCCCTTGTAAGTGTTCCCATATCATATCTTTGTGTTCATTGTCATTATTGTATAATTGTATTTTGATGTTCTCTATATTCCACATTTTATTTATTTCATGTGTAAAAAATAAATCAATAATTGACAAATCTAGAACCTAAAGGAATTTAACCTTTCTAGTATATATTTTAGTTTAGTTTAGTTTGTTTGTTTGTTTGTTTTGTTTTGTTTTGTTTTGTTTTTTTTTAATCTATTATGATGACTATCCAATGGAATATGTGTAACAATTTACAGACCATAAAGACTGAGTGCAATCTTCATAAAAACATGGTAGAAAAATTGAACAAAGATGTATACTTGATGATTCCAATCGAAGCATGTCAGAGGGGAAAGTAAGGATGAGAACATAGTGATTTAGATGACAAAACCTATGAACATTGCAGATTAGAAACCAACATGTGATAAGATAAGACTGAACAAAGCTATAAATCACCATATCTTTCTTTCGCATATGTTTATGAAAACAATCATTATATCATGTGTTTGGATTTATTTTCATAAATACATTTGATTTTTTTTTGCTAAAGGACATCAATAAACTTTGTATAATGTTTTAGACCAATATGGACAATATGAATCATGCAAACATTTTGTATATATAACTAGCATTTCAACCTTGCCACAACTATTTTTGACGATATATTTCACCAATTCTTGTTACAAAAAAAGAATTGGGTATTAATTTAATGTTAGTCTCACATCCTCCCCACCTGTGTTCAAATCCCCGAAAAGACATTTCACCTATTGTGATAAGATTAGAAGGATAAATGCCCCGAGGAGTGAGATCCCTTGTGGGTGGGTCTCTAGATGTTTCAACCCTTATAAGTTTTTCTTAACCATGACGAATCGATAACAAATTAAAATAATTTGAATAAAACCTAGGATCAAATATTTTAGTTACTACTGTAACCCTAAAACTTTAACCAAAATTACTTGCAAATAAACCAAATTATAAGTTATTTGTATTTATAACTTATAAACTGGGGGGTTATATTGGCAACAAATTATTTTCACCCAAAGTTTAATCCATATACTTTAATATATATATGCTATAATATAATTTATTTAACAAAAAAATCATATATAAATATATAAATGTGATGGGGAGGTCACTTAAATCAAATGTCTATTTTACACTTTCCTCAATTGGGTTCAAATTCTTACTAAAACGTAGCATAAGACTAAAAAGATAAATACCCCAATAAAATTCCTGCCGATGGTACTTTATCCAAATTACTTTGAAAAATTATGGATTATATTGGAAGGAATAGAACAAGAGGAATACATGTTAATATTCTTTCTTATTTTATTTGCACGGCAACTCTTTAGCCCATCAAAAGTAAACATTTTATTTTCAGTGGTTGACTAAGGATAAGAATTAATAATTTAAATTATAAAAATACTCTTAAAATTACTCTGTATTCTTCAGTGGTGGAAGATCAAGCACAAATCTCTCTTCCAGCAGAGAATTAGTAAGGATCGGAGATATTCATGTAAATGGATGCACATGAATCGAAAAACGGCAATATAAATTCGTTGTAATGAAGCGCACAGGGCTGGGGTGGAGTTTTTGTCCGAATAATTAATTTGTTCTCATCTCTCTCAGGCACTGTAATCCATAATAACCGTGGGGATCGATGGTGGAGCTCTACAGGACGAGAATTTGATGATTTTTGAAAAGCCTGAGCCGGGCTTTGGCGAATTTTGCGTTTAAAGAGGGTATTGGGGATTCATTTCCTATATAAACTTCAAAAATCTTTCAGGATTTGAATGAAACTTTTCAATGGCTCAAGTAGTAGAAGACTGGTACAAGCAAATGCCCGTAATTACTCGATCCTATCTCACAGTTTCGATCCTTACCACTGTTGGATGCTCCCTTGAGGTACGTCTATCTTATTTCAGTGCATAGCTTTCGTGCATTTTTAAGGTCAAGTAGGGTTTAATCTTTATCTGCTGAAGAATTATTTTCTTGGGCGTAGATTCTTTGACGTTTTTGCAGATCCTTATTTATTTGGCTGCATTTTATGGCCGATCCGTTGTTTGTCATGAATGCGTTTTGTTTGTGTTTTGATCCAAGAATTTGAAATTATGCATTTAGTGATAAGCCCTTCGATAGGACCTGACACGATGGCTTTTCGGTGCAGATAATATCGGCTTACGACCTCTATTTGAATCCCACTCTGGTGGTCAAGCAGTACGAATTCTGGCGTTTGATCACAAATTTCTTCTTCTTCGGGAAAATGGGTAATTTCCGTAGCACTTTTTGTTTTGTTTTGTTTTTTTTTTTATTCTCTAAAACCCTAAATGGGTAAGAGAATGCTTCCATTTTCCTGCGAGAGAAAACAGTATGTGCATACAAGGCCATTTTTTTGATATAAAAGGGCTACTAGTGTAGCCATCGCAAACATAACATTAGAATTTACAACAATAAATGCCTTAGAATGAATAAAAATTGCCCTAGATCATGCGTATAACAGTAATTACAACTTGGTACATGTATATATAAATTGCTACTTGGTGTACAAAAAATAAAGGCATTAACAGTCCAGAGATGAATGGTTTTTGTCGAAGA
>APFE031082104.1:71288-84839 GCA_000404065.3 Pinus taeda | reverse complement strand
GGGAGGCACAACGAGGTCACTAAGTTGCTCAGAGGATGAGCAACACTTTCAGTAGGGGGGTATGATGGGCCTCTAAATTAGACATAAATTAAGTCCCATATCTCTAAATTAAACATTAATTTATTTTTGCATTACATAATTTATTTTTAACTTTAATATATTCATTAGGATGGTCTATGAATACTTGCATATTTGTTCCTAATATTATTTATTTTTGTGGAATATCATGAGAATATTGGGCAGATTATGAAGGTTTGGAGGAGGAGATAATTTAGGGACTTTTTCCCTACTACATGAGGATCAATAATAAATAATAAATCAACAAGATATTATGGAATTATGGCACAGATTGTGGAACTCCAATGATTGAGAAAATCTAGGAATGTGTTCTCGACCATTTAACGCAGATTACTAGTATTAGGGACTAGATCCACTAATCAAGGGATTTTTGTGGGGAAATCTTCCTCCATTCATGGGGAATGATTCCTAATCATTTTTTACAAATACCAAGTCGAATTTTCCTCTAGGGAATGATTGAGAAAATCTAGGAATGTGTTCCCTGCCATTTAATGCAGATTCCTAGTATTGGGGACCAGATCCACTAATCAAGTGATTTTGGTGGGCAAAGCTTCCTCCATTCATGGGGAATGATTTCTGATCATTTTGTATAAGTACCAAGTCGAATTTTACTCTAGGGATAGATTTATTTATTTATTTATTTTATTTTATTTTATTTTTTTTTTTTTTTTTTTTTTTTTTTTTTTTTTTTTTTTTTTTTTTTTTTTTTTTTTTTTTTTTTTTTTTTTTTCTGGTTCATAGACACCCTGGTCAACGAGTGGTGGCTATGCCCACAGAGAAATATGGGTTGATCAACCCCGAAGGGAATCTAGCCTCACAGTCCACTAGCTAGGCCTAACCCCAAGGGCTTTAGGGAGAATGGACCATGTGATCTCCTAATCAACGAGGCACTGATTTTGACCATCTAAGCTAACCCTTATGCCTAGATTTTCATAAGTGTTATTGTGGAGAGAGCTTGTATTTCTGCAGCTCCATTGTATTTTCTTGCAAGGATGTAATTGTATTGATGGAATAATGAAGATTAGTGTCATGTTCAGACTGTAAATCTTGTTCTCCTCCATAGGTCTCTGAGTTTCCTTGGGCTTGGCCATCCCAAGAACCTGAAATCCCTTTTGTATCATTTTCTTTCCTTCTTTTCACTCTTTATTCACATGCATCTCTAGTTTTTATTTCTCTCTATTTATGCATTTAGGATTAATGATTTATTGGTGTAGGATTGAGTTACATGATTGATGTAAGTTATTTTTAAGGATCAAAATCATTATTTCATCCTTGGAAAATCTTTGCAAGTTCATGGAAATCATTGAGTTGCTTGGATTAGTCTTCTTATTCCCAAATCTAGATTGCTCGACCCCCGTTTTAGCAAAGAACATTAAATTTCTGCTATTTTTTAGAGCATGATAAAAATATTCAATCGATTTTTTCCACTTACATTAGATCACAAAAAAATTCTAGTTTATAACAAAAACTACACCATTGCATTTTCACTTTATTTGGTTAGGCATTTTTTAGATTTACTAGCTCTCTAGTTCTCGAATTTCTAGATTTGCAACTAGTAATGTTTCTTATTTTTTTTGCATGGGTTAACAAAGGTATTTTTGAGTGATTCCACTTGGAATAGGGACCTAAGACATCATAGTTAATAAAAAAATGTGTCCCATCCAATTTGGATTTGATTTGCTTGGTCATTAAACCCTCACTAATTTCATCATTTCACAAGGAAACTTCTCCAAAATGTTTAAGCAAATTCATCCATCTACCAACCTTGGTTTTGAGCTTTGAGTGATCCTAGGCATTTTCTCACTCCATTCCATCCACCAACCACCTTCCCTAAGCCTTCCATCACCTCCATCACCTAGCGTTTTTCTCTCGGTTGTATCTTGTAGGTTTTTAGGGGATCGTGTAGGTTTTTAGTACATCATGTAGGTTTTCCTGTAGTGGGCTATTTCGAGGCCAAATTGAGGTAAACCCTCCAGAAAGCTACAAAATGTCACCTAAGGGTCTCCCAAGCCTTCCAAACATCCACTGTCATCTCCATGCCACCTTCCACATCACCAAAAGAGATTAGCTTTCACACTCTCACATGAAGAAAGACAAAAAGGAAAACATATTTATTTTATTCATTTACATGCACAACAGTAGAAGGCTTGATGGTTTGAATCTACATGCTAAGGATTGTAGTATTGCATACATGTTAACTTAGCATTATTTTGAATCAAGGACTCTTAGCAATCAGTTAGAAAATGTTGTGTTTTAGCATTTTATTTCAGTTTCTTTCCTTGTACTTTCTGTCTCTCAATAGGTTAATGTTTCATTTCGAACATTTCATTTTATCTAATTAGTTTAGGATTTGACTTCAGTACATGCACTCCATTACATCATTACTGCAAAGGAAGGATGCATTGTATGTTGCACATATAGTGATGATACCTTTGTAGAATTGAGACTTCTATGATTTGTCATAGTTATAAGGAGAGCTTCAGCGTAAATCACATAAGAAAGATTTCTGCCAACGCGTTTCGAACCAACCAATGTGGTCCATCGTCAGGACAAGTTGAAAATACAGATCTAGCTCAGCGTTTTAAATAGTCCAGGCAGAGACTCCAACAGCTAAAACACTTTAACGGTTACTTTGCCAATCACGAACCCCAGTCAAACTTCCTCTATATAATATTATTAACTTTTGAGCTAGGTTAATCTCGTGGAAATAATTCATTTATTTAATTTTGAATATTACCTTATTAAAAAAATACATACATACATACATATATATATATATATATATATTATTAAAATAATTATAATATATATATATATTATATATAATATATATATATGTTAATATTTATTTAATTATTTGATTAAATTTAACTTAAAATATATATGATAATGTATATTTATTGTTATTAATCTTATTTCTGATTAATTTATAATTAATTTTATAGAAGACAGTTAAATTGGGTAAAAATAAAAATTAATTTATTAATTTATTAAATTAATAATGTGTTATTACTAAGATTATAAGTGTAAGCTATTAATATATATAATCAATACTATAAAGATAATTAGTTAGTTAATTTATATTAATATATAAAAGCCCTAAATAAAAATACGAGGGGTTATATGAGTTAATTTATAAAGAAAAAGGGTTAAATTAGTGATGATACCTCTCAAGTTTTTACGAACCCCGGGTTGATAATTAAAGTCGGTAGCCTGGGGAGTTGCATCATTCTTGTTGCAATACCGAGGCTCATCACATTTTCTAGCACTTCGTCTATGAAAGGGGTAGGGAAGGAATCATGTATCATTCAAATTTCTCAGATCAACACAGATCCTAATTTCTCCTTGATTCTTCTTCCCTTGCACCACCATAGAACTCACCCATTATGATTCTTATACTGACTCAATAATTGTTGCTCCTATCATCTTATCAAACTCTACTTTCACTTTCTCCTTATAGTTTGGGTTCAACCTTTCATTAGGGGAATTTTGAGGTCTAAGTTGGGCCTCCAGAGGAAATTATAAAATAATAGTGGAAGTAATACAATAAGATTAGATACATCATCAAATCGTAGTTTCTAATCTACGGTTGATGAGATACTCTAAAATTGATTGATTTCATAGCTGCCGGTTTCTTGTTTTAGTGATTTCTTCAAGTTCCCATATGATTTTTCCATCCTCATCAAGTTTCATCAATATTGTTTGAACTAGGAGCTTGTCAACTATAAACTTCTTTAAGCATGAAACATGGAAAACTACGTACACTCTGGAAGATGTAAGAAGCTCCAATTTGTATGCCATAGTACCAATATTTTGCAACACCTTGTAAGGACCTTAGTGATTTGGTGATAATTTATTACCCTTCTTAGCTTGTTTGAGGGAATTTTTTTTGTATGGTTGTCGCTGTAAAAATATCCAGTCACCTACATCAAAACGTCTTTCGCTGCAATGTTGATTTTCCCGTGTTTCATTTGATTCTGCGCCAAAGTGAGGTTATCCTTTAAAATTTTGAGAGCTTATTATTGATGCTCGAGGTGATCTTCCACTACTTGAACCTTAGAAATTTCTCTTAAAGATGATGTGGTGGATGGTTGATGATATCCATAAAGTGCGATAAATGGGGTCATTTTTGCTACAGTAAGGAAGGAATATTTATAACACCAGGTAACCACTTGACCCATTGTGTTTGTTTATCATATACAAAGCAATGAAGATATCCTTCCAAACATTTTTTCACTATCTCTATTTGTTCGAAGATTGAGGATGATAAGATGGGCTATGAGCTAATTGAGTACCTAAACAAGAAAATAATTTATTTTTCTTCTTGATATGTCCTTCTATCTTCAGAGTTTTAGCAGTAGTAACTCCTTCCAATGCATTACAAGATATGTTTGGGTTCATTTCTTCTTTCTCTCGGCTTCGTTCTTGGTGTATATCCTCTTCTTGTGATGTTTCTTGATCCTTTTCCTCTTCACAATCTATGTAAAACAGTTTATTGTTAGCACATTTATGACCTTTAGTGTATTTTCTATCACAACTGTAACAAATCCTTTTTCTCTTTATTCTTCCAATTGTTATGGAGTCAACATTGTTGGTTGTGGAAGGCTAGGAGCAACAAAACTTCTATATTTATAGTTGTGAGTAGTAGGATTCCTTGTTTCCATTTCTTTTTTCAATTTTTCTTGCCAACTTGAATGCCTTCTCTAATGAACCAGGTTCCCAAAGACGAACCTTATGTTGAATGTTATCCTTTAAAGTCCCTATGAATATATCAATCCTCTACTTCTATGGAATATCATTTACCCTTATATTCAATTTTCAGAAGTCCTTAATGTGATCTTCCATTGAACACTTTTGTTTTATATTTATCAATTGGCTAAAGAAGGTGTTGCTCTTTATATCCTCATAATGTGATATCATTTCCTCTGTGAAAATTGACCAAGTGGCAAGTGGTTTACGAGAACAAAGCCCTCTATACCATACAAATGAATTTGGTTCTAAATATAAAGATGCAATATGTAACTTTTGTAACATTTTCACATCATGTAGATCAAAATATTTCTCCATTTGTAGTATCCATGTTACTAGATCCTTGCCATCAAACTTCCTCATATCTTGTTTTCTTGCTTTTAGGAGTGTAGAGCTATAAAAAGGGTCTCTTTCACCTCTAGTTACCTCACATTAATATGTCAATCCGGGAACATCTGGTTATTTCAAAGAGTGTCTCAGTCTGAGACTTAGCACTTGCCAGAGTAATGCTTGTAGTACAGTTATTTTAAAATCTACAAAAGTAAATTAACGCGAGTCTACAACTAAACTACTTCGAAAGACCAAATCACACCAAGTATTGCATCAGCCAAAGGTTCGGTAGCAATAACCCATCCTTTCCATAACTGATGAGAACAGATCAAAGGTCTGGGAGCCAAATAGCAGATGTTGGGCTCACTACAGCCTGAGACATTTCTTAGTGAATAGAAATGAAATGGCAAGCAAAGGGCAATAGAAATGAAATAGAACAGCGCATCAGCCTAGGGCTTGGTAGCAATAACACATCCCTTTCATAGCTGATGGGAGCAGATCAGAGGTCTCGGAGCCAAGTAGCAAATGCTGTGCTCACTACAGCCTGAGAGTGTCCTTAAGAAAAAGTAAATTAGCAATCTGGAAATGGAACAACAATTGAAATGGAACAACAAATAAATGGAACAACAAATAAATGGAACAACAACTAAATGGAACAGCAGTCGAAATAAGCAATAACCAAGTTCCTTTAAGCTGTAATTCTATTTAATCACTCCAATCAAAACATCAATCCTTCAGTCTTAAAAGATGTACACATATGATGGAACAGCACTATCGAACAAAACCTTAGAAACACAACATACTCAATCTGCTTCTGTTATTAATCTGGATAAACGCATACGATTGCATCGCACGATGAAGAACAGTAACATTCAATAATCATGTGAAACAAACCTTTCAAGGTAACTTGTTATAATGCTAAACACAATCGTGATGAATTCTGTAATAGAGTGACAATGTCCTGTAGAGATTAATCAATACTTAAAGAATTGGTAAAATGACACAGCATCAATATAAAGTTCAGGAATACGAGACGAGTTAATCATAACAGAGCATGTAATAGAATATTCTTGAAACACAACGGATTACCAGATTATGTCTATGAACAAACCACACGGAGACCACGTGTAATGGTACAAGAGCAAGTGTCCTCCAAGGCCGGGCCCTTAGCCTCCAGGGGTACACCGCTTAAGATAGATCAGGCTCAAAGATAAAAGAGTGAACAAGTCTATATTAAGGCATGTAATAAAATTACAGGAACTCAAGTCTTCAACAGAACATAAAGATCATAGTCGTGATCTTTCTTAAAAGAAATTACATAAAAGATCCTCTCCGTAGCCAACAGTGCTATCCCTTTTATAAGGAAGATGGCGGAGACATCTAGATACAGAAAATAGATAAAATAGCGATCCCTCAAGATCTAAGATCCCGAGGGATTCACAGAATCATTAATACTGCGCCACTTCTTTCCTTTTCTGCTCCGTGCTGGTATCTCCGCATCCTTTCTTGGGTTGATCTGTTTTGATCTGGTTTGCTTCCGGTCTCCTGTCAAAGGGAAAACAGTTAGCTCAAACTTGTTTTTGCCTTTAGAATGGCCATCTTCCGTTTTTCCTCCCTCCTGCACATAGAAATGACAATTGTCAGTGTTTCTCATTAATTTCTCGTGTTTCGTTATAAATCCTTATCATTATCTAAATTTCCTATGCAAAAGGATTTTGAGTTCTAATGAAAAGATACCAAAATAACCATCAAAACATACCTTCTTTGATACTCCACACACCCCCCAGCTTAACTTTTTTCATGGCCTCATGAAAACATTGTAGTTGACATGCAGAGTGGTGAGGGAGTAGGTTGGAGATGGAATCTCGTGTGGGGGCCTACACCCATGATGCAAAACTAGATGATCAAAGAAATGGCTTGTCTAGCCCTCGGGCATCTCATACAGGGCTTGGTATCCGGGTGCATGATGCCAAATGATTGGACTCCGGAACCTATATCCTAACCAGGATGGTCCTGCCCTCAAAACAAGTTCACCATAGAGGGGGAATCGGTTAGCAGCAAGCTTAAAACTTTCATACTTAAATGGCTCTCTGAGCTGAATGTTCGGATTAGATACTCGATATCGAAATTTAGCTGCTTCAATGGTAGGGTCTTTAATAGAAGAAAAGAATTCAAGCCCTTGCCAAATGATTGCTTCATGCATGGGTCCTAATGCTTCAATCATCCTTGGAGTCCTCATAAGATTTCTGTGACTTCTCCATAACTGTTCTGGGTCTCTAGGCTCAGCTCTTACCCATAGATCTAATCCATTTTCTTGTCTCTGAAATGCATTGTAGGCTTTAAGCCATTTAATTTGATTGACTACAAATGAAATGAATGCTTGTAATTGAATATCTCCAACAAAAGGGCCAGGGTTCAGCTCAGTCTCTTGTTCTAGTACAAGGTTATGCAGGTAAAATTCACACAATAACCTTTGTACTTTTACCCCATAATGCTTACAGCAATTTATAAAATCATTTATAGTGGTAATTTCTATGGGAGCACCTGCCCTAACGGCTTTAATTTTCAATTGTAAGTACCCTTCCATTAGAAACAAGGAATAGTTTTTGGCAAGGGCTCTATATGCTAGGGCATCATTGTATAGAGCACACAAGGTATCCATCTATTTAATAACTACATCTAATCTACGGGTTACCTTGGCAACTTTCTCTTGTTCCTTTCGCCATCCTTCGAAGGCTTGGCTTTCAGAAAGGTTCACGTTCCTTAACTGCTGCTGTAATTCCTCATATTTTTCACGGGGGACCATCGTCTCCCTGAGCTTTTCTGCTTCCTGCTGGGTCTGCTTCAAATGATGGTGAAGGGTTCTTGTTTTTGGGTCCTTTTTCCATGCATCCATGGAGGCCGCGAGCTTTACTTGGAATTTCTTATTACGCTGCTTTGAATTCATAGCCCTTATTACTCTCGAAGGTAGTGCCTCCATCTGAACCATCTTGTCATATTTTTCAATTTTAACACGAACTCCAACCCACTGCTGTTCCTTTTCAAATGGAACAGCAGTCTGTTCTTCTGTTTCAATTGGAATGACAGTTTGTCTTTCTGCTTCATTAGGAACAACAGTTTGGCTTCTGTCAGGGTTTTGAGTAGTGGGACGGCTTCTGGTCCTCCGCCTCCTGTTCTTACGGGGTCTTATTGGTGTGGCCGACCCTTTTCTTCTTGAGGTCCCTTCCCCCCTTTGCCTTGCTTTTAGAAGCCTAATCTGCTGGCGAAGCCTGACTATTGCGTTTAACAATGTCCCCCTTTCCTTTTGTAATTTCCTTATTTCCATCAACTTCTTAGAAAGAACAGCAGTTTGTTTGCTGTGGGTTAGACTGTGGCTAATTTCCTGATTTTCTTCTTAAGGTGGTTGTTCCAGGGTAAGAACCTTGCTTGGCTCTGTTATTTCTTGGGCCAATTCCTCTTCTGCCCTTATTTCCTCCGGACTTTCCTCTGTATCTGTCTTTTGACTAGGAACGGGCTGTTCTTGCTCGACATTTTCTGTTACCTTCTCATCATGAACAGGTGAATTTTCTACTTCTACTTCTTTTGTATGCACTTCCTTGGGTGCATCTTTCTCCTGCGTTTCTTCTTCGGCCTGGAGGTTGGATGGACTCAGGGGTTGGCCATATTCACCCATATTGGCCAGAATGTTGGCCAATTCATCTTCCCCTATCGGATCCTATACTGGGCTTCCTCCCTGCTGTTCCATTCTTTCCTCCTGCTCGGGCCGCTCAACTTATTTTTTCTCGTCTTCTTCTTCTTCAGTCTGCTCATCCTGTTCTTCTTCTCCTCCCGCAGATTGCTCTGCCTTTTCTTCTTCTTCTCCTGTTTCTGCCTCTGCAGACTGCTCTTTTCCTTCGACGTCTTCTTCTTCTGTTTCTGCTGACTGTTCTTCTCCTTCGACGTCTTCCTCTTCTGTTTCTGCCTCGACAGACTGCTCCATTTCCTTGCTGTTTTCTTCCTCTGTCTCTGTCCCTACAGATTGCTCTACATCCTCATTGCTTTCTTCCTCTGTATCTGTCTCCGCAGACTGCTCATCTATGATCTCTATTGCTTGGCTCGTGCGAGCCTGGGGTTTCTTCAGCTCTGCTTGTAACCCTGCAAGCCTCGCCAATTTTCTACGTTTTTCTGGTTGTTCAAATGTACGAGCGTCATGCTTTCACTTTTCGGGTCGTTTTTCAGGTTTCTTTTCAGCTTGTTTCTCAACTTGTTCTTCAGCTTGTTTTCCAGCTTGCACTTCTGTGCAAGCGTCCTTCTTTCGTTTCTCTGGACGTCGGGGTGTGCTATCAATTTGTTTTCATTTTTCCGGGCATCCAGATGTGGCCGTCCCTTTATTGATAATATCAATTAGTTCTTCCCAGCTGCTCTGCTGCTGGGTGAGACTATGATTCACTATCAAGCGAATTAATCCGTGGTGGCTAACCACAGATTCTATGTGCTGTGCCTTTTTCATACTTCGTGCCACATCATGCAATAGCAAATTTAGCAATGCAGGTAAATTCACAGAACATTTTTGTTTTAAGACAGTTGGGAGTTTCAGATGTCGTGGTCTTACCACTTCTTTTCTGCCCTCGCAAGTAATGTAGCTCTGGATAATTTTCGCCAATTCCGCCCATGGTTCTCCTAGCATTGCTGGTAGCACCCCCTTTCCTCGGACTGTCAAACTCTGGCCCTCGTCTTGAAAGATTTCCACAATCTTCTGCAGCCTTTCCTTCTTTATTGTCCATACTGGTCCCGTGGTCGGTAGTCCTGTGACTTTTGCTATTATGTCGTCAGTGACCGCTATTCGCTTTCCTCTTACTGTGGAGTATTCTTCCTGTAGGTTCTATAAAAATTCCTTCGCTACAGTTTCATTAGACTCCTTCAGGTGGTTGAGATAGGTCAACCATCCTGCTTTCTTCAGGATTCTTTGGGCTGCAGCCGAAACAGTTAATGTTTGTGGTTCTCGGCGGACTGACCTTCCTCCCATAGCTTCAATTGCAAATTCTCAAAGGAACAGCAGCTGTTCGTTGAAACGCAGCGAAGCTGATGGCTTATTTCTCGTTCAAATTCAAATGCAGTGGCGTATGCAATGGAAATAGCTTCGAATAGCAACTCATGCAGAAGAAAACAAAAATGGCAAATGATCATACCGTTGAGCCGTGCTGTGCTCGAGTACAAGATCTTTTCGAATAATGGACTAACACGTGTTCTGGGGAATGATGAGGTTACCTCCCCCCCCCCGCAATATGATAGGCTGTCCCAGCCATCAAATAAAGGAGCAGCGTCTGCTCTGCCGCGAGGCCTTTATGGAACAGCTTATGAAAATATGCCATGTCTGCAAAAACAACGTATTACTGAAATCGAGGTAGAAAGTTAGATCGCTTTTAATATAAGCGACTGCGGTGAGTTGATGGAAGTTCAGGGATAAGACATTTGCCATAATTAGCGATTCTCATGCGATCACTGTCACTAGCTCCGTAATGATTGGTGGTAATAGATAGTCATGCGCTATATGGTTGGGTAATTAAATTAATTATCACGTTATAAGAAACAAGAGGATATAATCTCCTTACCCATTGGTGTAAAGGTTACGACTTCAATACCATTAACAGAGCTCTGCTGCCGACAAGTGTCCATAACCTTGGCAGAGTTGTTTATTTCACCCTGGGAACCATAGTCCTTTGTGTATGTGAGGAAATGTTATATAATGTCAAAACTGTAGGCCACTATGCAGGCTTGGTAACCAGTTAGTCATAGTGCCATTCACGAGGAAGGAGCGAATAGTGGGCAGGCCGGCTTGTGGTGAGACCTCCTGTTCCAAGGGTTATTTATTTTGATATACCTTTTGGACCATTTCCTAGGTGTGGTGGCCCTAGTGGGAATGCCACTTCGCTTCCATCCTGATGATCATGGTAGGCCAGCTCGTAATGGGACTCCTTATCCTGCAATTTGACAATTTTTTTTTTTTTTTTTAAAACTGCTTTGCTTGCTTCTTTTTTCTTTCTTTTAATAGAGAGACTTTCTTGTTTATACAAAAAGGGTGGTTCAACACTCCTTAAGAGTAGGAATGGTGGAAGAAGTCTTAATATCCCAATAGGAAGGTATAGACCCTTTGATCTTATTGCCGAATGATAATCAAAGTGGTAAAAAGGGATCAACATGATAGAGATAACCAATCAGAATAGAGTTAGTAGAACAATGGCAACAAAAGGTGATAAATAAGCATATATTTTCCCTACGTTCTTTCGCCAATTCAGGGTAGTTACTTATAAAGATAGCGATTTATGATTTATTGATTTCCGTATACTGTGTTTTTGTTTCTATCACATAAGTAGATAGTTGTATTCCCAAAAGACTCGAAGGAACATTAGCATTCAACATCCTTAAGAAGGATCAAGCTGTTTTAAATCATATGAGTAGTGCTTTTTTCAAGGAAGGGCACAACAATAGTTGTTCATTTGGAGAAAGGAATAGTGGAAATCATCGGTGTTGTTCAGCAAAATCAAACAAGTGCCGTTCCTTTGGAAAAAGACCGAAAGAAATCAAACAATGCTATTTCTTTCAGAGACAGCAAAAACACACAAATGATGTTCTTTTTGAGAAAGGAACAGCAAAAACACTCAAGTGTTGTTCCTTTTGGAAAAGGAACAACAAAAATCAAAAGTGTTGTTCCTTTTCGGAAAGGAATAGCAAAAATCACAAGTGTTGTTCCTTTTGGAAAAGGAACAGCAAAAATCACAAGTGCTGTTCCTTTTGGAAAAGGAACAACAAAAGTCACAAGTGTTGTTCCTTTTGGAAAAGGAACAGCAAAAATCAAAAGTGTTGTTCCCTTTGAAAAAGGAACAACATAAATCACAAGTGCTATTCCTTTTGGAAAAGGAACAACAAAAATCAAAAGTGTTGTTCCTTTTGGAAAAGGAACAGAAAAAATCACAAGTGTTGTTTCTTTTGGAAAAGGAACAACAAAAATCACAAGTACTGTTCCTTTTGGAAAAGGAACAGCAAAAATCACAAGTGTTGTTCCTTTTAGAAAAGGAACAGCAAAAATCAAAACATGTTGTAAAAAATATGTACAAAAATAATTCAAACAGTTATATACAAATTGTAAAGAAAAGTAAACTTCTTAGTGAGTTACAGGTGGAGGAGACTTGTCTTCCTCCCGTAAGATCTCCATATCTGAATCTTAGCGTAATTGTTGGCAGAAGGACTCCCAAGTAAGTGGTTTGTGATAGAGACAGACTCGATGGCCGTTTGCCTTAAAGGTATACCCAGAACCATCAATAGTAATCAGTGTGAGAGTACCATTGTCATGTACTTTCTGAATTTCATATGGTCCCAACCAACGAGTTTGGAGTTTCCCGGGGAAGTCCTGAAATCTAGAGTCATATAAAAGAGCCCAGTCTCCTTCATGGAAGACTCTGTTTTTGATGAGAGCATCATGCCATTTAGCTCTCTGCTGCTGTATCAGGGCAGTGTGTTGAAGTGCAGAGAGCCTAATTTCATCCAGCTCATTAATCTGTTGCAATCGATTAGTTTGTGCCTCGGTTAAGTCTAACCCAACTTCTTGTGTTGTTCGTAATGTCTGGATTTCAAATTTTATAGGAAAGATAGGTTGCTTTCCGAACATTAGCTGGTAACGTGAGTGGCCAATGGTGCTTCTCCATGTTGTTCTTTAAGCCCACAGTGCTTCTGGTAGTCTGGCAGCCCAATCGTGTCTATGTGATGCAACTGTTTCGGTTAGAATCGTTTCTATTATTTTGTTGCTGCTTTCTACTTGCCCATTTGCCTGTGGGTGATATGGGGTGGTCATTTTATGCTGAACATGATAATTGTTGAGTGTTGCCACTATTCTGTTCCCAGCAAATTGTGGCCCTCCATCTGTTATTATCTCTCTAGGGAGGCCATAGCGCATAAATAGATGGAGTAGGATCTGTATAATAGATTCTTTTGTAGCTCTGGGCAAGGCTTCTGCTTCAACCCACTTAGTGACATATTCTATTGCCACTAAAATGTATGTTTTCTGGTTTGATGGTGGGTTGATTGGTCCCACGAAATCAAGGGCCCATCATTCAAATGGTTCGATGACTAACTGTGGTTTCAAAGGAATCTCATCTGAGTGACTAGAGCGTCCTGCCCTCTGGCAACAATCACATGCTTGGACAAATTTTTTTGCATCTTTAAAAATTGTGGGCCAATAATACCCTGTATGTAATACTTTATGTGTAGTCCTGCGATCAGCAAAATGCCCACCACATGGTTGGTCATGGAATGCTTTCAATATATCAAAAATTTCATCTTGTCGAACGCATCTCCTGATTTGCATGTCTGCCCCTGTGTGAAACAAATAGCTCCCAATCCAGGAAAATCTGGTACTTC
>APFE031082104.1:15336-71000 GCA_000404065.3 Pinus taeda | reverse complement strand
TAATTTAATTCAGCAGGGGATAGATTTTTTCTAATGTAATAAATTGCATATGGTTTTCTATCCTCCTCCTGGCCAAGGACCGCTCCAATGGCTGTATCTGAGGCATCGGATGATATCTGGAATGGCAAATCCCAATTTGGTCCCCGAAGGACTGGGGCTGCAGATACGCGCTTTTTCAGGTCATTGAAAGCACGTTCACATTTCTCTGTCCAAAGGAAATCAATATTACTAGTTAGTGCATACAATGGTGTAGCAATATGTGAATAATGTTCTATAAATATTCTGTAATAACCAGAGAATCCAAGAAAGCTATGTACCTCTGTTTGAGTAGTAGGAGTAGGAATAAGAAAAAGTATTTGGATTTTGGCTGGGTCTACTTGAATGCCGGCTGCTGAAATATAGTGTCTTAGAATAATTCCTTCTGTCATCACCATGTAGCATTTTTCATGGCTTAGACAAAGCCTGGTAGCTATACAGCGTTGCAGGACTTTTTCTAGTGTTTCCAATGCTGGATCAAACTCCTCTCCATATGGAGTAAAGTCATCCATATATACTTCCAGACCTTCATTTATTAGATCTGCAAATATGCTAAGGATAGCCCTTTGGAATGTGGTAGGGGCATTACATAAACCAAAAGGTAAAACTCGGTAAACAAATGTTCCCCAAGGACAAGTAAAAGTAGTTTTGTCCTGATCTTCAGGGGCAATATGTATTTGGTTGTACCCACTAAAGCCATCAAGAAAAGAAAAGAATTTCTTTCCTGCCAAAGTGTCCAATACTTGATCGATGAATGGGAGAGGAAAGTGATCTTTCTGCGTTGCCTTATTTAGTTCTCTGTAGTCCACGCAAATTCTCCACTTCCCATTCTTTTTCGGTACCACCACAAGCAGGGAGACCCATTTACTATTAGAGATAGGGTAGATGAAGTTAACATCTAACAGTTTTTGGAGCTTAGCTTTTACTACTTCCTTTAGATGAGGGTTTAGTCTTCTCTAAGGCTGTCTAACAGGTTTTGCATCATTTTCTATGTAGATGTGGTGTGTACACAATTGAGGATCAATTCCTTTCATATCAGGGTAATCCCATGCAAATGCATCTTTATATTTTGTTAAAATATGGATGATTTTTGTTTCTTGTTCAGGTGTAAGGTCGGCATTAATGTTTAAGGTCTTCCCAGGTTCGATTTCCACAATTTTAATTTGTGCAACTGAAGTGACAGGGATTGTATGGTCATGCACATCTTTCAGAGGTTCCTCCTCTACTTCGTTATCAAATGCTGCTTTTATCATATGACACTGGGTACGAGATGTGAGTTCAGTTTAACTAATAAAGTTGTTGATGGTATCATCTTCTGTTTGATCTTTGAACTCCAGTGCTTCTTGTACAGTTAATGGAGATCTAATGTTGTCAGTAAGATATGATACAGGGTGCCTATTAGTTTTAACTATTGTGATGCTTGGCTGTGCTGGGGGATATAGTACTAAATTCTTGATATCCGCCCCTTTGGTTATGATCATATTTCCTTGCCGACAGCCTATATAGGCATCAGCAGTAGCGAGCCAAGGTCTTCCTAAGATCAATGGATGTCCATATAGTCGGGTTTTAGGATTTATTATCAGAAAATTAGTTGGGTATTCCCAGGAATCAACCGAGACCATGACATCATGCAGTATGCCTTCCGGCCTAACCACAGATTGATCAGCCAATTCCAACAAAGTTGAAGTGAGTTCTGCAAATGTAATACCTAACTTTTGGCGAGTGGCAGTTGTCAATATATTGATTGTAGCTCCAAGATCAACTAAGGCATTGGTTAAGGTTTGGCCATAAATTTGAAAAGTTACTATTGGGTTTCCTGGGTCTTCATACTTAATAGGTGTTTCCTTTCCTGATAATAGGTCAGATAAAGTACCAACTACTTGAACTCTTGGATTATCTATTACATTCCTTCTCGGTCTTTTTATGCACAATTCCTTAATAGTTTTAGCGTATATCGGGATGTCTTGAATGGCCTGAAGGAATGGGATTTTTATGTACAAATTTTGTAATTCTCCCAGAATGTCGAAATTAGGTTGCTGTATAGGTCGAGCTATGACTAAACGTTCTGGGAACGGGGGAGAGGATGTAGTTGCTTGATTATGAATTTGTTGTCTATTTACATCCTCTTCTTGTGACAGATGTTCTCTAGGTAACTGGTCTTCAATCTAAGCTGTTTTATTTCCCTCTGTTTGAATAATACGCCCAGATCTTAGCTGCAAATCATTGCACTCCCTCAGATCAGGTCCTTCTTTTGGTGTTTCTAAAATTTGGAGTGCTTGGACCGGTCTGTTATTTGGATTGGGATTGGGCTGGGCTGGGAGTTGGGGTTTGAGATTAGATTGGGGGTTTTGCTGTAAAGCTAGCAGTGCAGATTGAGGGAAAGGAATATTTCCTACTGGCTGCTGTGTTGGTCTCTATCAGTTAGACTGCCAGGCTGAGCTTTGTGAAGTGGGGGGATTCCATTGTGGTGGGCATGGGTGGTTTTGCTAGTATGGTGGGGGATAAGGAGGATTCGACCAGCCAGATTGGCTTGTCTGATTTAGCCACAGGTTTGCAGAAGGATACGACTGTGATGACCAGTTTGGAAATGGGGGTTGAAACTGACTTTGCCATGTATTATACTGTTGAGTATTGTACTACAGATACTGAAAAGAAGAGGTTGGGTCTGAAAACATACTAGTTTGTCGCGACTGCCACTGCCGACACTGGTTGAGTAGATATACTGCCTCTGGTTCTTCTTCTGCTTCCTTATATACTGCTTTCAGTCCAGGTAATGAGGGACAACTTTCTGTAGAGTGATACCTTGTGCAAATGGTGCATGTCTGAACTATATCTAGTGGGCACTCCTTATGGCTATGCTTCTTCCTGCACCTGGGGCAGAAGATTGCCAAATTCTGTTCTGCCTCCATTTGTTTCTGCTTAGCCTGCAAAACGTCCAATTGTGTAGTCAGTGTTCCTAGTATATCAGTTTTAAAATTTTCAAATAAATTCCCAATTTCTACACGTGTTACTCCTTCTGATGAAATTTTGTTTTCTCGTGCAAATCGATCATGTTTTTCTGGTTTGATTTGTGTACTGCCTCTCGAACTCCTGATACATAGATCAATTATGTCAGCAAAACTTTCCTGATAAATATCCCCTTTCCCCATAATGTTTAATGTTTCAATCCACTGTTCTTTCATGCCCCTTATTAATGTTGTTTTCAACACGTTATCAGGCAAAGGCAACGATGCATAAGGGGAACTTTGCAGATTATACTGGAAACGTTCCACGTATTCCTCTAATGTTTCATTTGGTCTAGCTATCATCTGAAATATTTCATCTTTTAGTTCTCTAGACCTATAGTAATCTTGGTATTTTTTTAGAAAAGATTCTTTCATTTGTTCCCAGTTATTTATAACTCCACCACCTAATCCCATAAACCATCTTAAAGCTACCTCTTTCAAAGTGGAGGGGAACAATTTTAGTTTCTGGGGGTCAGTGGTGTAATTATATCCCCTGCATAGCACATCAAATTTGAATAAGAATGCATCGGGGTCCTCTGATGTAAGTCCGTGAAATGTAGGAATGTGTTGAAGGGGGATTGATTTCATAGGAGCATTTGCTGCGGAATCCACTATGGGGTATTGTAATGTAGAGGTCTGGGTGTTTGGCGGATTTTGAGCCATTAGGTCAAATATATGCCAATAACCTTCTGGAATATCTAAGAGGGTATTCCTAGGTTGAGGAGGAATGTTTTCAACAGGAACAATTTTAATAGCACTTCCTCTATCTGGAATTTATGTCTGAGGGAATAGGGTGTCTTCAATAATAATTTTTACCACGCTCCCTTTGTCTGGGCTATTCAATGGCTGAGTTATCCTAGGAGGAGACCTTGGCTCCCTAGTTTCCCCTATTTCCCCTTCTCCTTCACAAAGATTACTGAGATTCCCTTCCTGCAGTCGTTCTGGAATAGAATTTTCAATTTCTTGAAAGTCCTGTTCGTCAGTCTGACTATGCACCTCAGCAAAGGCTTCAGATGGTGAGCCTGAGGCCTGAAGGGAACTAGTAGGCCGTTTGGAAGTAACTTTCCTGGGTCCTACTGAGGGCTGAGATTCGGCTTTCTTATAGATTTCGTCTATGTATGTTGATAGACCAAGGGTCACCGGTCCCTTAGCCTTTTCTGGTTTTGGTAATGGTTTAGGATTTTTCTCCGGCTTTTTCTGCTTAGTCATGCACTCAATTTAACTACTAAGTTTTAAGCAGATAGCAGTAAATCTGCAGGAAAGCGGGCAAAGGAGCAGGGCTTTTACATGCTCCGTACGTAGGTTCTTACCTTCCGTTTTCAAAACCCAATTCTTCCCTAGCAGGTTCGTACACTACTCTGAAAAAGAAAAATGGCTACACTCTTTCCCCGGCAACGGTGCCAAAATGTAGAGCTATAAAAAGGGTCTCTTTCACCTCTAGTTACCTCACATTAATATGTCAATCAGGGAACGTTTGGTTATTTCAAAGAGTGCCTTAGTCTGAGGCTTAGCACTTGCTAGAGTAATGCTTGTAGTACAGTTATTTTAAAAGCTACAAAAGTAAATTAACGCGAGTCTACAACTAAACTACTTCGAAAGAACAAATCACACCAAGTATTGCATCAGCCAAAGGTTCGGTAGCAATAACCCATCCTTTCCATAACTGATGAGAATAGATCAGAGGTCTGGGAGCCAAATAGCAGATGCTGGGCTCACTACAGCCTGAGACCTTTCTTAATGAATAGAAATGAAACAGCAAGCAAAGGGCAATAGCAATGAAATAGAACAGCGCTCAGCCTAGGGCTTGGTAGCAATAACACATCCCTTTCATAGCTGATGGGAGCAGATCAGAGGTCTGGGAGCCAAGTAGCATATGCTGGGCTCACTACAGCCTGAGACTGTCCTTAAGAAACAACAAATTAGCAATCTGGAAATGGAACAACAATTGAAATGGAACAACAAATAAATGGAACAACAAATAAATGGAACAACAAGTAAATAGAAAAACAGTCGAAATAAGCAATAACCAAGTTCCTTTAAGCTATAATTCTGTTTAATCACTCCAATCAAAACATCAATCCTTCAGTCTTAAAAGATGTACACATATGATGGAACAGCACTATTGAACAAAACCTTAGAAACACAACATACTCAATCTGCTTCTGTTATTAATCTGGATAAACGCATACGATTGCATCTCACGATGAAGAACAATAACATTCAATAATCATGTGAAACAAACCTTTCAAGGTAACTTGTTATAATGCTAAACACAATCGTGATGAATTCTGTAATAGAGTGACAGTGTCCTGTAGAGATTAATCAATACTTAAAGAATTGGTAAAATGACACAGCATCAATATAAAGTTCAGGAACACGAGACGAGTTAATCATAACAGAGCATGTAATAGAATATTCTTGAAACACAGCGGATTACCAGATTACGTCTACGAACAAACCACACAGAGACCACGCGTAATGGTACAAGAGCAAGTGTCCTCCAGGGCCGGGCCCTTAGCCTCTAGTGGTACACCGTTTAAGATAGATCCAGGCTCAAAGATAAAAGAGTGAACAAGTCTGTATTAAGGCATGCAATAAAATTACAGGAACTCAAGTCTTCAACAGAACATAAAGATCATAGTCGTGATCTTTCTTAAAAGAAATTACATAAAAGATCCTCTCCGTAGCCAACGGTGCTATCCCTTTTATAAGGAAGATGGCGGAGACATCTAGATGCACAAAATAGATAAAATAGCAATCCCTCAGGATCTAAGATCCTGAGGGATTCACAGAATCATTAATACTGTGTCACTTCTTTCCTTTTCTGCTCCGTGCTGGTATCTCCATGTCCTTTCTTGGGTTGATCTATTTTGATCTGGTTTGCTTCCGGTCTCCCGTCAAAGGGACAGCAGTTAGCTCATCCTTGTTTTTGCCTTTAGAATGGCCACCTTCCGTTTTTCCTCCCTCCTGCACATAGAAATGACAATTGTTAGTGTTTCTCATTAATTTCTCGTGTTTCGTTATAAATCCTTATCATTATCTAAATTTCCTATGCAAAAGGCTTTTGAGTTCTAATGAAAAGATACCAAAATAACCATCAAAACATACCTTCCTTGATACTCCACAAGGAGCTCGATCTTGAAACATCTGTAACTATGTAATTTTGGATCACCAAGTTATGAAATTTCATCTTGTAGTAACCCTCTGCGTCCTCTTTCCAACCCCACTAGTCTGATTGATATTGGATTCTTCAAGGAATATTTATGCCCAATCTCCCATGATAACCTAATTATAGACTAGTTCAGTAGAGTGAACTTGTATGAAGTACCATGTGTCACTTTTTCAACCTCTGGTGTTGAAAATGATACTCAACCAACTATAGTCCAACCTATTTCTATTGCTTTTTACAAAATTTGAATCTGATGCTCAGAGAGAAAGTTATGATGATTTTCCCAAGGTCAGCTATTTGAGATCGAATTTTAGAGCCTACAAAAACCCTAACTTCCTCGGATCCTATGTCTGAAAATATAGTGAGAAACATTTGACATTTAGGCACAAGGTTCATCAAGATTAATTCTAAAATGGGTTTTAATTTTAGCTTCTGAAACTTCGTAGAAAAAAGGTTATAGTGCAACTTCCATAATGACCTATCTGAAGTAGCAAAACCCTAGAATCCAAAGCTTTGATACCAAATGTTATGAAACTAGCTCACAAAATAGAAGAAGAGATAGATGAACGAATTCAAAATAACCCTCTTCGAGGGAGAAATCTCCTTTACATTACACAAATGAATAATTCTTGGCTGATACAAATGACATAACCTCCTTTCTATATATAGGAGTCTAAGGGGAAACAATATAATCAAAGCTGACATAACAATAATAATGTAAGGGCACAACAATAACAATAGTGGGCTTCTATGGGGCACAATAATAACAATAGTGGGCTTCTATGGGGCACAATAATAACGATATGGGGACTACATGGGCACAACAATACAATAAGGGGGTTGCACTAATAACAATAAGTGGCTACACTAGTAGTATGGGGACCTAACAAATAGTTCTTGATATTCACAAAGTAACTTTGTAACTTTACTGAGTGTCTCTTCATCCCAATAGTCTCTTATTGTTGCAAACTTAGGTTCCTTCTCTGACCCTATGTTCACCTTTTTGTTATTTAGTGACTTCTTTATATATGGTATTTATAGCTCACATCCAGTTACTTCGTGATATTCTAAATCTACTATGTCAATGTTGTGAGGGTCTTCTTCTTCATCTGTGGTAAGGCTATATCACTCTAGTGCATTTTCTAATTGTATGTGGGGTTACATTCTCAAATATCCTCTTCTTGACTGTCTGAAGGACCAAATCTATGTATGGGAAATTGTCGTCAAAGATGAATGTTAATATCAAGCCATCAACCATGTCTGCCTAGTTCACGGTACCATGTCGAAGCTTCATTTCTATGTACTAGTTCTTAGGGATTATCTCCAATGTATGAATGAATCCATATACCCATTCTTGTCATGGAATCTCCTTCCATGTTGTAGTGCATAGTTGGATATGCTTCCTAGGATTAGTTGCACCATCATATTTTATCTGCATCTCTGTATCTATCTATCCAAACCTTATCACCATCAATCTTCGACATTCCTACCAATGTTCTATATTCTTCTTGTGTGCATTCCACCATCTAGCAGAGGTAGCTTTCAGGGCTATATCCAAGGCTGACAACCTTTGATTTTCAGTAACTTTTTCTTCATAATCATTAAGAAAAGTATTTACATAACTAAGACATCATAAGAAGGCAGGTTACATACCTTAGATTTCATACAATGAAATGATTTGGTAATTATTACACAATGGCTTGTGGATACTTCATGCAACCCATTCTTTGACTTTTCCAATTCTTCTTCTGAGTTTGAGGTACAAGAACTACCATCTCCCAACTCAACTTTCCCTTTGCAGTAGGGTTAACACAATCATGTTCCTTCACTGTCATTTGATAGATATTTCATATGTGAGCTGTGCAGTATTCTTCTTTGACTAGTTTTGTATATCTTACTCCTTTTGATGGATCCAAGGGAACAATTACTCTCATATTGTTACCTTCAAATATCATATGTCTCTTCTACAGATTAATTCTAGCCATATTGTCCAATACCCAGTAATTTCCAAGTAATGTAGTATAAGGGTTACTGTCATCAATGATCTCTATTACTTCAAAATCAGTAGTAGTGAGAACTCCTTCAATATCCACTATGGTACCTAGTAGTATTCCTGGAGGGAATATATTTTGTTGATTTTCCATCCTTAACTAAATAGATGACCATTGTAGCTTGGGCTTACCCATCAATTCCCATTTCTACTTCATCATGACATTAGCATTAGATCCAAGATCTAGAATAATTTGATCCATCTTGTATTCTCCTATCTTTGCACTAAGACTCATTCTTTTCCTATTCTCTTCTATCAATGTAAATTATTGACTGTGCGCATCTCACTTCATGGTGTTTCTTTGGATGTGAAGGAATCTATCAATTCCTGAAGGCATTCTATAACCTTTTGATCACTTAACAATTTCATACAAGTTTTTAGAACATATTTTAACATACCTACTTGATTTTCTGAATCCTACTCTTGTGTCAGGGCTCGACCCTGTGTCAGAGCTCAATTTTGTATTGAAGTTGATGACACATTTCAGTTACTTTTCTGATCGAGCTTTGGTTGTGCATTAGAAGTCAAAGCTCCAACATCCATAAAACTTTGATTTTCTTCCATGAATACTTCTTTTTCTTTCCAAATATAAAAAATAGGAACTTTCTGAGTAGTGTTTCTGACCCATGCACTTTCATATTCTTTCTTTTCATCCCCTTTATCACTACCGGTCACAACTCCACTTCTAGTGACAATACTAATTCGAGTTTTTCCAGTCCTCATTTTAGTAGTCATCATTTGAATATTCTGTGTTGGCTTCTAATTCATTTTTTCTTGCATCTTATCCATAAGTATATGACATTCTTCAATTAAATGGTCAAATGATTTACAATAGTTACATGTCGTTGTGGGATTCTAGTAGTCTCTTGCAAAATTACTTACTGGCCACAGTTATAGAAAATTATATATCCACGTCCTCGACCAACTAAACCACCCCTACCTCTTCCTTTTTAACCTCCGCAACCACCACGTTGTCCATTTTCCTCATGTTTGTGCTCTTTTGCTTGCATTCTATAAGTGTTAACCCCATGCTCCATCATTACTTCGTAACCCTGATAATTATCCTCATGGTGTCCTACTGATTTATAGAATTTGCAATATAGATTCCTTGGAATTTGTACATATTTCTATAACAAGTAGCAGTCTTTTGAATGGCTAGTGATTCAAGGGATTTGGTACTCCACTAGTGATATAATTTCTGAAGATAGGGCATTGTTCTTTAGAATGTCCCTCTGATCTGCACTTCGTACACCATACTTCTTCTCTAACTTCTTTGATTTTCTTGATGTATTGTATATGTAGAGTTAGGTTCACCAGTTGAATCTAAACTTGCGGCATGCCTACATTGGTATCTGCTATAGGTGAAGATTCCAATTTCATCGTAATTTGTAGAGCTTTGTCATGAATTTCTATCTTTTGTTTTATCAATGGAAATCTGATATGCGGTAACAACACAGCTATAAACCATTCTTGATTTTGCTACAGAGCTATGTCAAATCTTACTTGATTTAATAACACCTTAAATCTCTTATCAAAATCTCAAACAAACTTAGTAGGTTTCTGTTTGATTTATTTTAATTTGGTGATACAATGCGACTCAGACTTTGGTTTCTTAAACTCTCTTACTAGTGTTGTTTTAATATCTGCAAATGTTATTTTATGATTATTTGAATACTTCTTATACCATGTCAATGATCTATCTTAGAATTTCGTAATGAGTTGCGCTTTTTTATATTCTCATCATTCATCTTCTTCTCTGTCCATATAGCTTCACATAAAAACCAAAACTATTATGGATCCTCCAATCTAGTTCCTTTGAAAACATGTAGCTTAATATCATCAACCATGCTTCTTCATGGACGGGGAGGGGGATAGGAAGGAAGAGGAATAAGGGAGGGGGATGGGGGTAGGAGGGGTAGAGGAAGGGGGAGGGTGAGGGGGAAAGCCAAAAACACCCTGGCTATTACTATATTTTAGCTTCTATAAACTCTTAGGCTAGAAGGGTGAATACAGTGAAGCTACCTAGGGGTTATCAAGGAGGCTTTCTTCTCTTTCAATTTTATATTCACTTAAAATAGGACTATAATCAGTCTATATAAAGGTCTTCAGATCTTTTCCATGAGATATATTTCTCACATCTTCTCTATATCTCTAGAACCATTTCACGTTACTCCAATCTCTTGCTCAGATTCATTCTCTCTTCTTCCAAACATAAGTAAACTAGAAATTTGATTGCATCTGTAAAACTGCCTTTTCATATAGAAGCATCTTAATCCAAAGTTTCAAAGATTTTAAATACCTACTTCGTGGTCCTTTGAAGAATTGTCATTCTTCTTTGTAGTAGGATAGGGTCGAGTCTACAATGTACTCAATAATGAATCCTCCCAAGATGCTTTCAATACATAAATCAATAGCCCTTAAAATCCTATTATCAGTGCTCTTGTGTCATTGTATCAGTTTAGGAGTCCACACCGTAGGTTCTTCACCCTTAGAACAATTCTTCCTTTCGGTCAACCTCAATATCTACTCGTATTTCTCAATAAGAAATGAAGAAAATAAAATTTTGTATTTGTACGTAAAATATACTTTTGTAACCAAGATTTGGATGTCAAACGAGGGTTTTTATTTTCTTGAACTACAAATTATTGCTCTTTTAGTTCTATCCAGTCTTAAATATCCTTCTTCGATGAGTGCCACATCCATATATCCTTCAAACATATCCCAATATCAGTAAGAAAACCATTTGTTGGCTTGTTTGGGCTCACCCAAGTTCAATCTATACTATGCACCAACAAAAACCTCAATCACTGGCCCTTTCGGAAATGGCCTGCAAGTAGATTGTAGTCTCACATAAAGTGACTATGGAGGATGCAGAACCAGGTTTCTACAACCTCGAAGGATTAAGAGAAGTGGTATTATTATGTTATCTTATTCTTAGCATTTATAAATTACTTCATCGCATTAGATTAATCACTTAACCATGCCATCTAAAACCATAACCATCACTGTGCTGAAGTAAAAATACAACTATAATAACTATTACTTTACAATAGATAATAAGAAAATATACACATCAAGACACCAAATTACTGTGGTTCACCCCAATGTGGGGCCACGTCCATAATAAATGATGCTAATATAATGAATCTTTGAACAACAAACAATTCTTGTGATGCACACTAAGTTGCAGGCTATTTGTGCACTCAACTGTAGACTTAGTCCTCTGCACACTCAACTGTAGAGACTCTCCTTCTCTTTCAAATTATAGATCACAACAATTTTCCCTAGATCTCCAAGATAGATTATTCTCTTCTTATTATTTTAACCTATATATACTAGTACATCAAAGGGTTACATCATCAAAATACCATGGATTCCCCAAAACAAGCAACTATGGCCCAAAAATCCCATTGATCCTTTACATGCTTTTACAAAAATAAGGGATTTAGACACACCCCAAAGCCCTTACACTGTGCAATGTATTTAATTTTCAAATTGTGCTCCATTGCTCCACTACGCAGTTAACTTCACACTTCGCTGCACGCTCCATTGTGTGCTCTACCCCACAAAACACAAAGCTTTTTCCAAAATCTAGGCCAATTTGGATTGTGCCCAATAGGATGCCTCCTTACCTAAATAGTGTGTGGCAACATAATGGACACAAGGTGGATGTGGTTTGTATTCTTTGGTTTGATGTAAGGGGCCATGGAACGAATCATAATCATGGGAGACATTGTTAACATAAGGAACATCTATAAAGGGAGAAAAATGACAAGTCAATTCAAGGTCCACCGATGTTGACACTAAAGTATATAGAGAAGATGGATCTAAATAAATGCATTCAAACACTTGCAAGGAGGCTGAAGAAGTTGATCTCGTGGATGATTATAGGTAGAGAATTAGTACGGAAGTGTCTTCCATTTCGACATTAGGAGGAGGAATCATGATAGTGGTTTGAGTAACTTCCTACCTTGGTGAGGAATTAGAGTTAGGGGTCATAGGAAGAGAAGGAGAATGATCACTATGAGGGGCATCCATTTTACGGAGAACTGGAAGAGCATCATAAAAAATGGTCAAGATGAGGAAAATGGTGAGAATAATATCTATACATATCGCATAAAGTGCATGGGTGCTTTGTGCATAAGGATTTATTTTTCTACGTGGGTTCATGTAAGGTCACTTGAACTAGGGATACAAATATTTTGTTGAATGATGGAATCTAAAACCATGATCTTAATATGGGTAAGATCAAGCAGCGTTTAGTGGCATGACAATGAACATCCCATAAAGCGGATGGAGGAAGAGTCTTAGGTAGTTTAGTAGAAGGGGTTGCCACTTGGGTTTCCTCATCTTTGCACCACTTTTTCAGGGTTTTCCCTCTTCACTAGATGATTTCACAATAGAAGTGGCTTTCTATTGAGGTTGTGGTGTAATTGGAGTAGAGGGAGGAGTGGTAGTAACTAGTTGTACCAGTGTCAAAGCCACATAAGGCCTAAGCTAGTAAGAAGGAGTATTTGTAGGAGAATCGATGTACCAAATTGGGATCCCCAAAGTCATGTTAGAAAGACCTAGGATAACCTTCACATCATTGGAAAATATTGTTGGTGGTGGGAATAAGAAAGGTATTTGACCAAATGGATGATAGCTAAGAGGAACACCTCCTGAGGGACTATCTAAGTCTTGAGAAACAGAATATTGGGGAGTTGGCTACTAAGAAGATGTATAAGACTTATTTTTGGTGGCCCATGACACTTGAAGCATGAAAAAATTATAAGAGCTAGGGTTAGTGGGGATAGGTGTCGAGCCATAATATGCCCCAATAAATGAGTAGTCTTTATAGACCCCAATGGAGATCTCAGTCAAAGACGACATGGAATTGTTACCCTCCATCAAAGATATAACATTCTGAGGATATTTGAGATTGAGGATCATAGTATGTTAGTTGGTAAATGGTATTGATCCTCACATTAATGGGGAAGTGCACAATGTTAAAGACATAAGATGCAATCAATTTCATGGAATACATGAAACTACGACCAAGTAACAGGTTATAGTCAAGATGGGCATCGATAACTTCAACATCAACCATGGCCTATTCACTAGAAAACAAGATGGAAAATTTTTGGTAAAGACTAAGAGGTTGTGAGGGGTGACCATAATATACACAAAGAATGATGGTTGATGATGAAAGGTCGAGGGACCCAGGATGTTTCCATAAAGTAGGGGCCATCATGCAAGTGGGTGTGCCTTCATCGACGATACACTGCATCACAAAGGCATTGTTAATGGACACTAGTATTTGGAAAACAACAAATGGAGGGAGACAAGGATGATCCATGTTGTCAACATAAAAAACAATCATGTGACCATGTGAAGGGTCCACAATGCCTAAAGAAGATAGTAGAGTATTTAATTGAGATGGGCATGTTTGGAGGACTTCTAGCACTAACATATTAGTAGGAGATTGTGCTAAGTAATCTACTATTTTTTATGTGTGGGTGGCTCGAGATTTGGTAGCATTTTGATGTAATAGTCTTCTGATGATCTTAGGTGGAGGGATCTATAAGGAATCATTTGGTGATGAAATTGGATTTATGTATGGAGTTAGTTACACATCGATGTATGGATTTTTAGGAGGTTTTTCGTATTGATGCAACCAAGTTTGTAGGTTAATGTCTTAAAAATTCATCATCAGAATTTGGTATGGCCCATTACTTGGCTTATGAGGGGGAGGAGATGGAGGATTATGGCCAACTTGAGAGGCCACATATCCTTGGTGAGGGAAAGGGTTGGTAAGCACCGCTAGTTGCATGGAAGGAGGAGTGAATTGAGTGATAGGTTTCTTCACTCTAGAGGCAACTTCTTGATCTTCCAATGCCTTTCCCATCTAAGGGAGAAGGGACACTCATGATATAGTGGTAATAGGTACCATAACAAGCACAAGGTTTATTTTTTCAAAGAGCCTTGTTCTACTTGTGATGTATGCCATGTTACTGGGTTGTGGTATTAGACTGATCACCCTTATTGGTATTAAAATGATGACCTTGATTACCTAGGTTACCATGAGATGGATGATTATAGTTACCTTCCCCCTTGTTTCTTCTCTTAGGATTGGGGAGAAGGAAAACATTTTGTTGAGCACAGAATTAGCCTTGAGGAGGTGATGGTTGTTTTGATAGGGGTTGTTGAGGCATATGAGGTTGAGGTGCTAGTGTTGTAGGGGCTAGAGAACTAGGCAGTGCATAAGGATAATAAGGATTCAAAGATACATTTCAATAACTAGGTTGAGTAACAAATAGTGCTAGCATCAATTGATGTGGATGGGAAAATGCATAAGACGTAATCATACATTGCTATGGTATAACATGCGAAGGGTTAGGAGGAGGATAAGCATATGTGTAACTAGTCCCCCCTTGAGATTGACCATAACCCATAGGTCCTTGAGGATATGGAGACCGTTGAGGGTAATATATTGGCCCAATGATACCATCGATGGCATGAGATGACCTTGGTGTAGATGAATAACTAGGCCTAGGAAGGTCAGGGAAGATGGTATAAACATAGCTCATTTGGGCATAGAGCATATCATACATCAAATATATTTGAAGAGATTCTTCCTCAATTTGATGGAAATGTGAAGCGATATATTTTCTAATGGGGGGCTACGATATTTTGTAAGGTCCAATCCATGTAGACATGTTCCTCGAATCCCAGAGCTTTACATATGCCCTTTCATGCCATTCTTGTACATGATCATAAAGGCGAGTGGAAAACATTTGAAAAAATGACGTCAAGAGTTTAGTACCAGGGCAGTAATGGAGACGTAATTGGAAGTAGGATAAAAAGGCATTGGCTAGAGTTGCGAATGTGGAATGAGATTCATTGGGTTGGTATACATACCATTTTGTAATAGCTCTGGTGAGAGTGCATTGGAAAAAATGATAGACAGATGGAATCTTTAATGATAGAATTAGAACAACACAACATATGAAATGAGTGAACATGGTTGGTGGTATCCTCATGCTTGGATTCCCTTCAAATTTTGGAATATCTGGCAAGAGTTTGGTTGAAATAGGTGGCCAAATTGGGTCATGCTGAAGAGGATCACTAATAAGATGATTCAAATATAGGAGACTTAAACCATCCATGTAAGGGAGAAAGGGTTGGAAAGAGGCCATTCCATGTGAGGTTCTGATGTTACCCCTAGGAGGGGAACACTGAGTATTACCTATGTTACCATTGAAATTTCCTTTGCTAGTTGCATTAATACTAGAAATGGTAGTGGCTCGAGGTTGAAAGGACTCAAAATTAGATGATGAACTAGAGGAATTAAAAATACTATAGTTCGTATGAGTACTAGGTGGATGGATCTTGACTTGTCGAGTAGGAGTTAAGGGATATCCTAAGGGAAGCTAAGGGTTAATACCAAAAAGTCTTTCAAATAAATTCTTAGGGGGCACTATGATGTCAGCATAATGAAAAAAATAAAGGCTAAAGGATGAGGATGGAAGAAAACGAATAACAGAGAGCAAGAAAACACCTAGTGTAGTGGTGCAAAGTGTACGATAACTACAATGTACTACTACTCTAATTTAAGGAAGCATGTCCTGTAAAATAAAAATGACTTGTGGCCTAAAGGTTGTATACTTCTCAAATAAGTCCTAGTACTAAGTTTTTGATGGCCCATCAAACAACTTCTTACTTATGGAATATCATCAATGCAAGTAGAGTGGTTGAGGGGAAGGTAGGGTAGGGGGATGGTTTCTATCCAAAACCACCACCTATAAGGTGTGTTTCCTAAGAATCGCCACTAAGTTACCTCCATCCAAGGGGGCACACAAATCTCAGGCTTCTGGGTAGTCAGCTTCCAGCACGAGATTCCATACCACGAGTTGGGTAGCCTCATAGAGAACTACTTGCACTATGACCTAAGTATGACCCCCTCTCAAATGGGTTTCTCACGCAATCTAGTTTTGACCATGGGATTGTGGGGTATTTTAAAGCTCCCTATAAGGACAACCTCTATGTCGTAATGTAAATGATCAGTGGGTGTTATTGGAAGCCTATCCCACCAATCCTAAGTTAACTAATAGATTATCTTTCCTTGATTCTCAAGTGGGATTGAATCTATATGTGTTGGTAAGTTATTAATGTGGAGTATTCAAAAGTATTGGCTTGGCATAAAAAACCAAAGACACATTCACTTTAGGTGTGAGTGTGTGTGTGTAGAAATGTGTGTTTCAATGGGTTAATTAAAGCATGTTTTGAGATTCCATATTCTACTAAGAAATAAAGTGTAAATATGCAAATTATATTGAAAATGAACAACAATAGAACAAATATATTGAACACACTATTTCACACCCGAAAAAGGCTATGAAGCTAGTAGAAATGTGATGACAAGAAAATCAACCCAAATAAGCCAAAGACCAAAAGATCTAATGACATGTGTGGCTAGGATCTATGGTCAAATCTATTGAAATGATTAAGAAAAAACCAACAAATACAAGTGGTTGAGGGATGGACAAGGACAACAAAAAAACTGTAAAAATAAGGATACCTAAAAGGACCCTACAAAGGAAAGGCAACACAAGCTGCAAAGGGAAACAAAGTGATGCTACTAAGGCCTAATAGGGATAAAAAAAAGAAGAGAATAATGTTGGAAAACAACAGGTAGAAGCTTTGAATACTAGGCTCCTCAACTCAACAAGATATATATTAAATGGTTGGGGTGTAATTCAAACCCCAAGGATATTTTTTCCTTCCCCATAAAGAGAGAAAAACTAAGAGAATCCGTGCCTATAGATTAGACAAGAACAACAAATTGTTGAAAATCGTAACTAGGTTCATTCTTTATTATGATCTAATTATAATAATGACATTGTATATTCTTTATAAAGAAATAAAAAGGAATTATATTTATTTCTAGAGTATAGGATTCATACTCAAGTTTGATTCAAAAACATGTTCTTTGTGCTTTTAGGTCTTTCTATCTTTCTAGGATAAAGAATAATATTGGGCATGTGTCATTGTCCCATTTGGACTCATTGTAACAAAGAAAAATATTTATTTTGTCAATAAAAAGCCATGGATAAGGCCAATACCAAGTCGACCCAATGAGAAGATAAAGTTGGCCTAAAGTGAGGGAATTCAACCCTTAATAAAGGCTATATAAAGGAGAGTAGTTAGACTCATTTGGCACACTCATCAACACAAGTTTGATTTGAAATAGTGAATAAGAGAGAGAGGAGCTGGAGAACTATGAAGATGAGAAAAAGTCAAAGTTTTCCAAATATTCTCTTTTCTTATCTCACTAGGGTTTGTGAAGCTTCCAATTGAAGGAGGTCAAAGTTGTGAAGCAGTTGTAGTAGGCTAAAATTGCAAGGCCAAAACTTTGTTGCAGGGACCAGAGTTACAGCATCAAAGAAGAAGTATTGAAGCTCTAGGTGTTGTCTCAAGGAAGATTTTGTAGGGGGATAGTTTGGGGCTCCATGGGTTTGTTGGATTTGGTATTAAGTCTTGGAAGTATCTATTGTTAGTAGATTCTAAAGAAGAAGAGATTTGTTTTCTAGGATTTCCCCTTGGAGGGGTTTTTATCTGGCTTGGAACATACATCTTGTACACTTTGTCTTATTGTGATCTTCATTGTTTTGGTAATTTTTTTATGAACAAAGAACTAATAAAGTAATGAAAGGCATACCAAAATCACAAGTAATTATAAAGCTAAGGAAAATAATCTAAATACATAAGTCTCATGATTTTCCAACATGGTATCAGAGTTCAAGTGGAAAAAGGAGACTAAATATCACATCTTTTTTGGAACTATGGAAAGGGTTATAAGGAAGATTTTGAAGGTCCTTGGAAATATCGCTACATATATCCACAATTTTCTATTGACGATCATCTCCAAGATCACAGTGGAAGTAACTTGTGTAAGTTTGTTCTCCACTTTCTCCAACACATTCAAGGATGAGAATGTATGGGTTATTGGCTTGTTGACTCCAGAGATATGATAGGAGAATGCAGTAAGCTACAAACCCTATATAAGGGTAACTCATCTCATTTAATTGAAATTGGACACAAGAAGAGATATCTAGTGAAAGGGTATGGATCCACTTAGTTGGACCTTGATTCTAGTGGAAGCAGTCACCCCAACTTTATCTTGTATGTTCCAGGTCTGAAGAAAAACTCACTTTCTATTGATTTTGTAGAGGATAAGGGTGATAGAGTTGCTTTCATTGATCGTAAGGTTTTGGTTTGTGGTAAGGGATCAAGTATTAATGATTTTAGGTTAATTGAGATTGATGAGGAGACTCTTTACACCTCTATCTAAAGCCCTAGTCCACTTGGAAGTGAGTCTTACTGAACTATGACATAGAAGGTATGGACACCTTCATTTTAAGATTTTTCCATCTCTAAGTCAATTGGTCAATGGCATACTTGAATTGAAGGAAGAACATGAAGGGACCTATGAGGGATGTGCTCTAGGAAAGAATGTAAAGAAACCATTTACAGGTAGTGCCACCAGATCTAATGAAATTTTATATCTCATACACTCAGATTTCTATGGACCTGTGGTAGCCACGTCTCTTGGTGGACATCAATATCATGTAATGTTCATTGATTATTACTCAAGGAATATTTGGTTATACCTTCTCAAGAGTAAGGATGAGCTATTTGAAAAGTTTCAGGAGTTCAAGAATGAAGTGGAAAACCTAATTTAGAGAAATATCAAAACTTTAATTTTTGAAAATGGAAAAGAATACACCTCTAAGGAATTACACACTTTCTAAAAATAAGTAGGGATTAATAGGGAACTCATTTTTCCTTATAACCCTGAACATACTAGTGTGGCAGAAAGGAAGAATCAAACTATTGAGGAATGTGTTAGGGATATGTTACATGATCAATATCTCCCTCAATTCCTATGGGGAGAGGCATGTGTGACAACAATATACTTACATAATCAAAGTCCTCACAGGATTCTCAATAACATGACTGTGGAAGAATAATTTACATGAGAGAAGTTAATTGTGGATCATCTTCAAATATTTGGGCGTCTTGTCTATATTCATATACCCAAGGACATGATAAATAAGTTAGATCATACTAGTTTAAAGGGCATATTTGTGGGATATAGTACGTCATCAAAAGAATATAGAATCTATATTAAGGAGGATCATTGAATTAATATAAGTAGGGATGTCATCTTTAATGAGAGCATATCTTAAATAAATCAAGGGATATTATGGTTGAGTCTAATGAATAAGAGACACCTATATTTAAGGACATATGTAGGGACAATGATGGTCAAGAGTACACATATACTAACGAAAATGTTGAAGGTTCTTATGAACCTATATAACAAGTGATTGTTCCAGAAAATAGGAATAGGTCTATTTGGTTGAAAACAACTCTTCAAGAAGAAAAAGGACATACATCATCACAGACTTCTAGGGAAAGTAAAAGACCAAAAAGGTTTTTAGGATATATTGCATACATGACAAGGCTTATTGAATTAGAGCCCTCATATGAAGATGTAGCTAAACATAAAGAGTGGAGGAATGTTATGCAGGAAGAATACTAATCCATTATGAAGAATGATGTATGGGAGATTGTCCCTAGGCCAAGTGACAAATCCATATCCAGTTAAAAATGGATCTAGAATATAAATCACATTGTATATGGAAGCATAGATAAATGTAAAGCAAGGTTTGTAGCAAGAGGATTCTCACAGAAGGAATGAATTGATTATGAGGAAACATTTTCTCCCATAGCTAGGTATACAACAATAATATTGCTTGTTTCATTGGATTTTACTATGGGATGGAACATCAATCAAATGGATGTCAAGGTTGTTATCACTCAGAATTTTTCCCTAGAAGTTATCATAAGAAGGAAAAGACCGAGGTAACTACAAACCAATCTTTTAGGTATAGGCTCTAGCCAACCTATGACTCAGAGAGGGCTCTCTCTATATAATTTAACTTTGTTATTCTGGGATTTTAGGTTAGTTCTTAAAGTTCAAGGGGTTTTTGATATGTATTGAAAATTGGGTGGTGGGGTTCTTTAAACAGATGGATAGAATGATGTCTCTAGACCATTGGGCTATGGAGTCAATAGAAGGGTAGCATAACTAGATCAACTCACTAAATGGAACGTTCAAAGGGCAAGATAACAGAGTAGAGTGCAGGTGTTTGGGCCAGAGGGGTGAAAAGGTTTTAACTAGGGTGAGAGAGCAATTAAGAATTCTCGGACCGGGATTGAAACGAGGAACAAAGGATAATAAAAAAAAATGGAAATTAAGAATCCTTTGCTATAGATTATAAAGAAATAACCTAAACTAAGGAGTGATTAAGAATTCCTTAACTTATATATCAGTAGAAAACATGTATTTGCTTAACTATTAAAACAGAGTATAAGTACACAAATTATGAGATAATACTCCAGTTATGGCATTCAGATTCAGATATACATTATGGAAAAACTTTACAAAAGTTAAAAACAACGTGAGAAAATACTTCTCTGCACTTTGCTCAACACATGAATTCAATAAAATGTCTTTGCTTTATTCAATAATCTAGCATGCTGGTCCAACAGTGATACAATAACTTATAGTCTTTGATCAAGAAAGCTATAGAAATGTCTAAGAATCCACCCTACATACTTCGAATTGTGAAGTATTTATACAAAAAATTATTACAAAATATCTCAAAACAACTTGAGATTTAATATAGGAAATACAAATATCTTCTTGCAAGAAGATAGAGACAACTAATAAAATAGTTCATGTTGTCCCTTTTATTATGGTTGTGCTAGCCTTTATTGTTGAAGTGTAGCCCTTTATGTTGGCTTGCAGTTGTGGAGTTTCATACTAGAGTCTTATTTACTTTCATCTTTCACCTGATACTCTTTGACCCTGCTGCCCTTTTTTCACCTGTTTTACCTGGCAGCCTTCATTTTTACTGTGCAGTAACTTTATCCCAGTAAATATATCATTGTTTCCCACCATTCTACATCAGGTAACTTTATATTCACCATTCTCCTATAGATTTCATCAGCTTCATTATACTTGGGAAAATTGGGCTTGGTGAGGAACAAATGTTTTACCTCATGCTCAAGGAAAGCAAGTTCTCAAATGTGTCATATAACACTTTGCATGTTGGCAGGGTTTTTATGGATGAATAATTGGCTTGTTCCTTAGCCAATTTTCTGAGTCTATCACCATAATCTAATTGTGCCATGAGCTTGTCATTGATAACCATAGGACTGGGCATACCTTTCTCCCTTAAAATTTGGAATTTAGCCATGAACCTATCAATGGCCACCTGCATATTGTGGCATTTTTCTTCCAAATTAAGCATAAGGTTCCTTTTCTGAAGTACCTTTCTTACTTCTAAAATGGTAGTAGTCCTATATTCTATATTTAGATCATGGAGCTCATATCTATTCTTTCTGTTAAGGAAGTGGATGAGTCTATTTGCATGCTCTGGCTTATTTCCCAATTCCTCCTTCACTTTCTGGATAACTTCTATGGCTATCTTTACCAACTCTACTTGTTCAAAAATAAGTTGGATTGATGGCAAAATATCATTGATAGAGTCAATGATATTGGCCCACAACATTTCCTTGGTTTGTCCAAGTGGTTTCTCTAGTGTTAAATCCTTCTCTAGGATTTTGATTCTCTCACCCATTCTTCGGGCCTTTTGTGCTTCTTCTTTTTGCTTCAATTGGGAAAGTTTGCAGTATATTTCCAAAATTGCTACCTTTTCTCTTAACTTGTTAATTTTAGTATCCTGGATAGACATCTCTTCTATGGCTTTGACTAGTTCTGCTACTTTCCCTCTTGATGCACCTGTTGCTGATGTAGACTCTGTTGTTGCTGGCAAGGCTATTGCAAGTGGAGATGGAGGTGCCAAATATGCTACTAGTGTGGATGGGACTACTGTGGAGATTGTGGGGATAAAATTTGTTGAAGAAGTGGCCACATCTGCCTATTTTAATTGGATCAAAGCATCCAATTCCTTTTTTGTCTCTTTTAGTTGGTCATTTAGATTCAGGACCAATTCCATCAACTCATCATGTCTAGTTTGATTTTCTATGACTTCTAGAGTTTGAGGATTGTGTAGCTTGGGTATTTTCAATTTCCTGTTAAGTGTAGCAATATCATCATTTTTCTTCTTAATAAGATGCTCTGTAGCTTTTATATCCTTGGGATTGTGTCCCAATTCAATCACTAAGTACTATAAGGACTTGATCCTTGTATCCTTGGCCTGTGAGGAGGCCTTTTCTAACTGGAATTGAGCTGAGATGTTATTTAGAGAGTTTTGTAGCTAATGGGTAGCTATGGCATTACCTGTCAGAGTGGAGTATATCATCTCTCTAGCCTGTTTGTGTAGTTCAATCTGGTCTATGGGATGAATATCCCTTGCCAACACTTCAAAATCTACCCTTTTAGAAATCTGATGCTGTCTTCAGCTGCGAAGATATAGGCTTAATAAAGGTCATCTGTAGCTTTCCCTCTTTAATTTCAAAGGCTGATATTAGCCTTGTTTGATTGGTGGGAGTCAGCTTCAGGTATTGTGCATATGTTTGGGCCTTAAGCCTCTCATTTCTAGCTTTGATTTATTTATATCTTTCCTTGATATCTTGGTCTTTGTCAGCATTCATTTTGAAGGAAGATACTTCGAAACTGAGTTTTGTTTCCAACATCTGAGTTTTTGATGTGGAAGGCTCTTGCATGCCTCCAGATTGGGTGGTAGAACTACTTCTTTCTACTCCTGTGTGTGTGACCTTAGCTTAGTCTTCAGTGTATTCTTGCTCAGAGGCTAGATTTAGCCTTTGCCTCTTATTTGATTCCTACTGCATATCAGAGGTGGCCATTCCTAAAGTGGAAGCCCCCTGTCTATTTCTTTTCTGGATCTTCTCCTCATTCTAAGGAGTCTGCATAATTGGAGGGGTATTCATGATTCTTTCTGGTTCTTCTGGTATATACAAAAAAGAGTTGTCATCAAGCTACTTTTCTAAATCAATTAGAGTATTCTCTATGTCTACTCTGGTGATATCTTTGTCTACTAGGGTACCCTCCACCCATTGGGACTGATTTGCATATGCTTCTATTTCAGGTATGGGATGGTGAATGAAAGGTCCTAGCTTGACCTTTTGTCTCTTCTTTGTGATGAATTCCAAAGGATCATATCTCCAAACAAAAATTCTTTGGAACTTCATATTCTGTAATATCAAATTTGCATCTTTGCCAGCCTATCTAGAGTTGCATATGAAGGGGCCCAGTTGGTCTTTTATTTTGAAATTGGCCTTATTCTTGGCATTGACAAAGTTTACATCATCTGCATTGATGATGTGTCTATAGTATTCTAATGCAAACAACCTCATTGGGAGGTATCTTGGTAGCTTGTATGGTGCAAGCATGCAACAATAGATTTTGATTTCTGTATGGTTCTAGTAAAGGTACCAGTCATCCACTTTGGTTTGTTTAGACAATTTAAGGACTCTCTTTATTTCCAGACTGATTCTAGGAGGAGGGCTTCCAGTCAACATTGTCATGACTGGACTTACAAATAAATCAATGAAATCAAAGTAAGAGTATGGAGACTGGTATTGGTGGATCAATGGGACCCAAAAAATGACTGACCTAGGCTGACCCTTGGTGTCAAGCTTTTGAAGGGTGAATGAGAACTTCTCTAATTGATCATATAAGAGTTATGGTATAAAACCGAGGAGTACTTAAAAGCTTTTCATTGTTCATTCTAAGGAATTTCTCATGCATCCTATCAGCTATAAATTGGGCATAGTCATAAATGACAGCATGAGGCTACCCTGGAGTGTAGATGGACATGAAGGCAAGGATTATTTCATCAATCTACTCACTGGTGGAGTAACCCAAAACACAAGATATCATGGCCACAATATTCTGGCCCCATGGAGAGAAAATGACTGATACATATGGAAGGGAGTCCTTAGGGATGTGTTTCTCTTCTCTGATGAAGGTTTGGAATAGTTGGGCCAACTTTGAAGGCTAAGTTTGGGATACAAGTCCAACAAGTCTCCAATTGAGAGGGGAGTTACGTTTGGTCCTGGTTGGAGCTACAACATTTCATTTATAGACTCAATAGTGATGGTGAAAAGTACAGTTTAGTTTGGGGACATGACTACTCTTTGGCTGGGAATGTAATTGGCATGATAGTAATGGGCAATCTCTGGGAAAATGTGGACTTGGGGGAACTAGTATTTGGGTAAAGTTGACTCGCAAAGGCCAATCTCATAAGCATGGTTTAGGAACTTGTCCCTACTTTGGCAATGTACTTTGACTAGAGGTTCTAGGACAGTGGTATATTTCATTTGGAAATCTTTATTCGCTAAAGGGAGGTGGTCCAGGTCTAAATGAGGTGTAGTGATGGGCCTTACATCCATAGCAATTGGGGTAGCCATACTCAGTTCTTGTGGATTTGAGTGTGGGGGGTGATTCAGAGTTTTTAGGGCAATGGAGGTTTTGCAGTTGTTTATGGCTCACAGTGTTAAAATTTAAATAAATTTGATCTTTTTTTCTTAACTAATAATGTCACGAGGGTTAATTGACTATGAATTTCATAATGGAGCTGGAATTCCATGGTCAAATACCTAGAATTGGGTGGAATTGACTATAAATGGTGGTTGAAGGCGGCTGCAGAGGTTCGTACGGTACTGGTACGGACTGATGAATGAGTTGGGCTGTCTACAACATCTGTGGAGCAATGGCAGAGGTTTGTAATAAATTAGGCCATTTGTAGTGGTCACAATGAATTTCTAAGTTCTCAAAGGCAAAATGCATGAAAAGAGTGAAAAGAGGGGTAACCGAGATTTTATAGGAAAGGAGTTAATTTTGGCGGGTTCACCAATTTATGAACGGTGATGGTTTTCAGTTGGAAGGGGGAAGTGGTTTGGGAGTTCCATCGCGCTGCTTTTGTGGTGTAGGTAGTATTTGGGAGGGATCACCCAATTCCATTCAACGTTTTCCACGTAGCGATGGGGGCTACGGGGGAAGCCACTTTATCGGGTGGGTAAAGGGCAGATGTTAGGCCAGCCCAATATGCTTGTGAGGCATTGGATGTGGAGGAGGGATGATCAATGGTGATCGGGAGATGGGAGTTGCACGGGAGTGAATGATGGGATTTGATGGGGGGCCCAGGGACTTAATTGCGGTGGTTTCGGGATTAGTTTAAGGACTAATCCAGTTTTAGGGGATTGGGCCACACTATAATGAAATATTAGGGACTAAGGGTGGGGTTTTCTATTTTTTGCAGGATAAGGGGTAGTAATATAGTTTATAAGTAAACTAATGGGTGGGGTTAATTTATATAAAGAAGTTAAATATATACTGGGTAGTGGGTTTATTGGGATTTTTATATATTTAATTAAAAGGTTAATATGAAATGAAATGAGTGGAAGGGGTATTGTACTTAGGTATATGAACTGTTGTGTGTTTTCCATATACCTAGTACTTAGGATAAATGTGTTTGGTGGGTTTTTTACATAAAACATGTTTATAAAGGGGTTTTCCTAGGCAAAAGAACTTAACCTTAGGAAAAGGGGTTTTGTGAGGGGAATGAATGAATTATGATGAAATTTAACACCTTTCCTTCTTAAGTCATCAAGACGAGGGTCCAGTACCACTAGAAGTCAGAGAAATGCTCTGAGCCTTTTTGACTTAAAAACTATAGGTATTAATATTTTTATTATGGAAGGGAAGTTAGTGAGTGTCATGGGGGTTAAAATGAATGAGGGGATGTTAAGTAAACCAAATTGTGAACCATTGATTTTGTTTTGTTTACCACTTATGCATATTTAAATGATGCATTTGGAACAATGACATAAGTGTTTTTTTGTATCAAATGACATAATATTTCTACAACCTTTCTACTACTTACGCACTTACTCATCCTACCATTTTTTTTTCACTTTATTTGGGTGCATTTAGGGCAGCAAACTCTCATCAATCTTTTTATTTTCTTTACAAAATAAACTATCTAATTCTAACCTTATATCCTCCAAGGGCTTAGATTAAACTGATGAGATCCTTTTATTCACTCTACCTATCTAATTATCTGCCAAGATTACGTTGTTTCGTCAGATTTATTCACTACCTATGAACATAATATTCAAAGTATGAAATAGCCAAGTTTAAACATTTTGACTATCATGGATTGTGGCATAAGTAACAAGATGCACACAATCATTTATTATGCATAAAAAGTAAATAGTAGTGGCATTTTGGCTTGCACACTTTCATGGTCTCTTTTTGTCTTTTGGGGTTCATATATTTCATATTTTTGACCTATTTTCATTCTTTTTGTCCTTTGATTATTCTTTTAGGACATACCCTCTTTACATTTTTTAATTTTTTTAATATGGAAAACATTTGCAGAAATTAAAGGTATGTACAATATTACAAGGCTTAACCTTAGTCAATCAAAATTATGACTCCTATTGGTATAGGAACCTAACAAAGGCAACTATCTTGAATGGGACCATTGATGACGAGTTTTATGTTGAACAACCTCAAGGATTTGAAATAGATCATAGGGAAACTCATTTTTGCATATTGAAGAAGGCTCTATTTGGCTTAAAGCAAGCACCTAGAGCTTGGTATACCTATTGAGACTTGGTTTTACCAAGTGTACCATGAATCCAAACCTATATATCAGGTATCAGGGTAGTCCTAGGCGAAGAACATATCATATGCTTGTATGTTGATGACCTACTAGCCATCGGTGTAGAGAATTGGATTCAAGAATGCAAGAAACAATTAGCAGTTGAGTTCGATATGAGGGAAATTAGAATCATGCATTATTACTTGGGACTAGAAGTATGGAAGAAGCTAGGAGAGAGATATCTTGGTCAAGGTAATTATGTTATGAAGAGACATTGAAGTTTTGGCATAATGGATTGCAAGCCTATGATGTCTTCTATGATTACAAATTTGAAGAAGTTGAGGATTTCATAATCTATTCTAGTTGATCCTACTTGCCATAGATAATTAATTGGGTCCTTGATGTATCTAGTAAACACAAGACCATACATATGTTTTGCATTGAATGTTCTAAGTTAGTTTTAGATGGAGCCAAAACATGATAATTGTATTGGAACCAAGAATATCCTAAGATATTTGCGTGGGACTATATATCACTACCTATGGTACACTGGTAATGAAATCTAAGTCATGGAAGATAACAACTCATATTGGGGTTGAAGTGAGATAGACATAGTAAGAATGGAAGGTGGATGCTTTAGCCTAGGATCTTCCATCATCTCATGGATGAGAAAGAAGTAGGATACAGTCTCTTTGAGTAGTGTTGAAGCTCAATATATTGCTGCAAGTGAGGTATGTTGGGAAGCAGTTTGGCTCAGGAAGTTGCTCTTAGACTTGTTTGAAAGACCTCTTAGCCCTACATGGATACATTGTGATAATGATAGTTGTATAATATTAATGGACGCTTGGTGTTTCATGCTTAGATGAAGCATATAAAGAACACGTAACAGTACATCAAAATATTTCTAAGAGATGGGGTTGTAGAGATGCACTACCTACAGATGAACATGTAGCTGACATACTGACTAAAGCATTATCAATCAAGAAGTTTGAGTACCTGAGAGGTAAGCTTAGATTGGTGGATATCTCTTCCCTAATTGAGAGGGAGGGATATTTGATAGTTCTTGTCTTTATGGGTCAGGAAAAAGACTATTACTAATAGCCATAAGTCTTATTGAAGGCCATTAAGAAAGAATGGAGTCTAAAGGATTGAATAAGCATCTAGATTTGAACTTGTTATGGATTGTGGAATCTAGGGAAAGAAGTTGTGGGCCAATGCTCTATGAGGATGAGGTAGGGAATCCAAGATAAGAGTAGTCAAAGAGGACCGATATTAAATGAGGATCTAGGTTTGGGAATCCAGGATATGAATATTCCTAAAAGGACATACCTTTTAGACATCCATATGGGGTATGTTCCTTGAAAAGTAGTACGGGAGATCATGTAAAGCCTCTTAGCATAATGATCATAATTAAATATAATCTTTTCCAGTTAAGGAATTTAGGGTCAATGTTGGCTATGATAAAGATTCTTGACAAAATATGATTTATCAATCTAACTCTTCTTATGACAATGCTTCAAGATTGATATTCCTTGTACCATGAATACCTCCCTTGTTAAGAGAGAGTGTTGAAAATTGTAACTAGGTTCTGCCTTAATTATGATGTAATTGTAATCATGACATTGTATATTCTTTATAAAGAAAGAAAAAGGAATTATATTTTATTGTTGGGAAAGGGTTGCTAGGGTCAATTTTGGGATAGTTAACCAATTTTTGAATAGAATTTTGTAAAGAATGTAAAGTCTCCAGGAAATGAGTAAACAGAGCATGCAACTAAGTAGGAGTTAAAGGGGATTTAGCCCCTTGTATGGGTAAGTGATAGCTTGATTTTGAGACTCACCCATAGGTTTCGGGCCATGGTATTGTAACAGAAAGGCTATAAATATTTGAGTCATAATGAGCCTAGAGAGGGAAATGAAGATAAAAGATTATTGTTTTGGGAAAGTGCTAAAGCAGGAAAACTATGTTTCCTGTATTTAGGCAAAAGGGGAAGGCTCCTGTAGCTGAGGGCACAGATACCTTGGCAAGTCTGCAGCTAAGTGTGTGAGCCCCTACAACTAGGTGCGTAAGGTGGAAGAGTCTGTAAATTGAACGTTGAATCTAATAAAGGCTGATTTTGGAACACATATATTACCTCTGCTTCTTATTCTTATTTCTGTTCAAGTTACACATTATTTCTTAATGATCTATTTTCTGATGAATAAAGTGTAATTGTTGTGTGAATCTATTAAACCTTTGATATCTAGAAATGAACCAGTTAATAATCTATTTTCACGAAGGTAATGGTTAAATATGTTATCATAATTATGCAAAGCAGGTAGATCTATGCGAAGGCAAATCTAGGGTTATTATTGACTGCACGAAAGTTGTCAGTCTGCATCTTTTAGGTATGAAAAGTTTGACCAAAGACGTTTGTCAAGGTCTGAGAGACATTTCTATAGAGTTACATTAGTGGACCATAGATAGATACAAATCTACATGAAGGCCAATATGAGATACGAGGGCTTCAGATTACTTATCACAAGGTCTCTAGATGAAAAAACCTGGTTCTAGCATCCCCCAATACTACTTCAGGTGAGACTACAGCCTGAACTATGCAAGTTGTTGCTGAAAGGGCCAACGATTAGGGTTTTTCTAGTTGTCGTGATTAACTCTGAACCTGTGTAAGGCCTCCTTAAGCCAACAAATGTTTCTGTTGCTAGGACCAAGATCTATCTAAGATATGTATGATAAATGGTTTCCTACAAAGAAAGAGATTGAAAAGTGGATTGACCGAAACATGCACGTGTTTGTGGCTCAAGAGAAATGGAGCCCTAAATTATCCAAGGAGTAGTGGTTGTAGATATATTTGTACACAAATGGAACTGACATGTTCTTCTGTTTCTTCCCCAACAAACTACACGACTATTTATCTAAATTGGCTGATAGTCAAGGGACGTGGAGGCTAGAAGACCCTATAGTGTGGACTTTTGAACTGGTACAACATCTAGAGGCATCGGAGAATCAATATTGCGCCGAGTTCACGATTGATAGAAATATCAACTATAGCGAAGCAGAATAAGCCTCTTTAAAGGACCACGAGGTAAGTATTTCAAATCATTAAAGACTTGGATTAAAATGATGTTATGTGAAAAGAGGATTATGCAGTTACCTTGATGTTTGGGTCTATGCAAAGTGGGAGATTCTTTAGAGGAAATGAAGGATCAAGCTCAAAGTATAGTCCGCTCATTGAACTCCCTTCAAGTGATGATGAAGGGATGAGGCTGACTACGCCGTCAAGTGAATTTTAGTTAATTACACAGGGTATCCCGAGGATACCTCATCCATCCACTCCACCTCTGCCTCCACCTCCACCTCTACTACCACCATTCAACATGGTGAATGTGATGAAGATGTTGATTTTTAAAGGAGTAGGACGTGAAGATCCCGAACAGTTTTGGATTTTCGCAGGCGTTTTATGGACAACACAACATATTACAAATGATAGCATCAAGAAAGAGCAGTTGGTCACAACCTTACAAGATTGAGCATTAACATGGTACATCAAGTATTGCACTGATAACCCCACCGCGACATTGGTAGAGACCCAACAAGCTCTAAACAAGGAGTTTAGAAATCCTAAGTCAGAGGCATATTTGGTGACTAAGTTTAAGGAAATTCGACAAAAGGTAGATGAGACACTTTGGGATTTTGATCAAAGGTTGAAATTCCTAATCAAGAAGCCAGTATGGTGATTAAAAATTCCCAACATCACGACTTGTATATCGCATTGCTCTTGCCTTACTTAAGAGTTCCTCTACCACAATAAAAGATAGCAATACAAGCTGAAGCCTTAGAAATTGCAATGATCCTGGATGCCTCGCCCATACCAGATACAAATCTTGGAGTGCAACAGATTCACTCATAGCTGGAAAGCCTATAGTTGGAGTTCCAGAGCCTAAAGAAAGGAAAGGAAGCCTAACCGGAGGTGTGTGCTGAAGTCTGATGTTTGAAGTGGTAGAGCCATGGAAACGATAACGACCATTGACTGGTTTATCAGAACTATCTTATTGGGGAGGTCATGTTCCCATGAAATCAGAGAATAATGTTTATTCAAGCACGGGAGATGTGTTGTGGTGCAACATCTGTTAGGTTACAAGACAACACACAACTGATCATTTCCATTTACTACAGATGTTTATACAGACCCCTCAACATTTGTTTTGTAATTTATGTAAATCTATCAGACATGATGAATGCCATTGTAGCAGTTATGAGTTGATGAACTTACCAAATGCAGGTAGAGAACTAACCTAAGAATCAAGGCACATGAGCAGTGCATGGAGGATTCCAAGGTCGATGATGAGGAAGAGGGGCCAGAACTGGTCGAGGGCATGGGAAGGTAATATGCTTTAATTATGGCGAAGTAGGGCACTTTGCACGAGATTGTACAAACCCCACGCACCCGTCATGTTAGTATTATTAATAGTTTGACCATGTGATAGAGGAATGTCTAGTTCTTATGGTAAAGATGCAAGAAAATAAGGCATAACCCCTACATCCTATGAAAAAAATCTAGATGATGAGGGAAGAGCCCCGTGAAGAAGATCATAGCATAAATATAATAGCAAGAAGTGGTATGGCTACTGGAGAAGGTAAAGGAATGTAGCCTAAGGATGATAGGTGGGTGCGCAAGGCTACTAAGAAGGAAGTAGAATTTGATCTTAGTCATGCTAAAGAGACCTTCATGGAAGCACATAAGAACTTCGTTGAGGCCTCCACCTCAGGAAGCGAGGAGAAAATGCCAAAAGCTAGTACAACACAAGAGGTAGTTCCTTCAGTACTGGCTTCTTTTCTGAAGACATGTATGAAGTTATTACATAATAAGAAAGTAGTAGAAGGATTGCAAGATTTAATCAACAAGTGCACAAATTAAGAAAAGACTCATGCTAGACAGTGCACTGTGAGGAAAATTGGTAAGCATAAGTAGCGCATGTGGTGTGAGATGAGGCTGATCACACAAATAGGAGAATACAAAATGGACCAGGTAATCTTGGATCTAGGATATGATGCAAATTTCCTGCCTAAATCCTATTCATCTTCACATGGAAAATCAACAGAAGATTATTTTGATGGGGTGCTTATATGGTGTAACAGTGGACATTGAGGATGCAAGCATGCTAGTTGACTTTGAAGTCATTGAAATAGTGGATGACAGTAACTCATACCCCATGCTACTAGGAATTGATTGCGCTTTTGATATGGATGCAGTAACCAAGTCGAAGAAGCAGAAGATGGCATTTGAAAGGAGGTTTCACAGGGTTGTAGTACCACTAGATCCTATTGAAGGAGGGCATTATACTAAACCTGTTCGCAACTTTGTGGAAAGTGATGATGATCTAGATTAGATATACAAGGTCATAGCCTCACAATAGGCTTAAGAAAACTTTACATTTTGAGAATTGTCCATGAGCCTTACTATTTTAAGTTTATGAAGCATAAAGACTAGGAAGAAATGTTGCCATGACCTTCATTTGCAAACCTATCTGCAGAAGCCCGTGAACTTTTATTTGAATGAATGTCTTCTCTAGTCAGCTCAGAAGCTGTTGTTTCTCAAGTGGAAGGCCCTAATGTTGTATCTACAGAAGCTGCACCCCTTGTGCCTATGGTGCCATGGTCACCTCAGCTGAAGAAATTAGCCACTAAGGAGAATCAAAAGAAATCTGTACTGGTGAGGCATTCACCGAGGAAGACCCTGAAGGTTTAGCAGAAGGAGAAGAAGGATAAAAAGCTAGAGAAAATCGTAGACCTGGAGGAAGAAGAATTCCATGATGGAGTGGAGGAGTTAGATGCTAAGGAGGGTGAGCCTATCACACAGTTCCTGAAGTATATCCCTCCATGAAAAGGGAAGACAAAACTAACCAAAGACCTAGATTCAGGAAAATTTATGGTCTTTATACCCCTATTACCAGAATAGGTCGTATTTGAAGGCGCGGTCTTAGCGTGTGTTCCGATGCTACAGATGGAGGATTGGGATATTGCGGACCATGAGAAGTTCCCTCACTTACCTACTCATAAGTATATGAAAAGAAATTGTTATCAATAAACCAGTGTTACATGACTAGAACCCATGAAATGGGTCAGAGGTGTTGAGCAGGTCGGGTTGCAGCACATGCTTTGCATACGACATTTTCACAGGTCAATTATCAACACTGTGTGTGTGCCAACTACTCACGCTAGTGCATGATGGGTGCTTATGGCTCGGTGAACCCATCCCTATCACGGATATGCTCATCCATGCTTCCCTATAAAGGGGTGGACCCTGCCAAGGAGTTTGGAGGGAAAAGTGGAGAAAAAGAAATGGTTGATAAGATGAATGTAGAATTAGGATTGTTCAAAAATTTGTGGGATATTCTATCTGCTCCATTCAAGACTAAGTGGTGTAGTTTTCCACCCAAATCTTAGTAGGGAATATTATGAGGAAATGTTGCGTGGACGAATTTTTAGTGCCAGTAGTGTCGTTCGCTTCCCAGTGCATGAAGGGAGTATAATATAACTGTGCAGTATTTGTGTAACGAATTCCTCGCAAACTACTGCAAAGCACAGCAGGAAAGTAAGCCATTTAATTATGCGTAGCTTCTGTTGCTAATTTTCTTAGTAGCATGGTGATTACTAGAGGATAGTAAACTTCCTCTGTAGGTAAAAGATTTACTAGAGGTAGGGCAGTTCACTTCGCTATGGGTGACAAAGGATCTGGAGAGGATCAAGGAATCAAATATTTTTTGCATATTAGTTTAAATGGATCTCTACATAGTAATCAATCATTGGCCAAGGTTGTCTCCAACCTTGTTCGAGAAGTTGAGGGCCTTCACAGATTTCAAGGCTGATTTCCATAATATATCAATCAGGGCGAGGAGGGACCCTAAACATATATGGCACAAGATGCCATACTTAGTCTTAGAGACAGATGTGTAGGAAATTGTGGGTAGTTAGCTAGCAGAGTGATGCCAACTGACACATGTTGGTGCAGGTACCAGTAAGGGTGGAGAAATCTCTGTTTCACAGACGACAATTGCATACAAGAGAAAAGAAGCATCATAGAAAGTGGTGTGCGTATTAGATGAGCAGAGAAAGAAAGAAGTTGCTACGAAGGAAGCTGTTGAAAAAGAGCATGTCGTGAAAGAGAATCTTGAGATAGAGCACACTAACACTGAGGAAGTCAAAGCATTGGCTTCCCAACATACAGAAGAACAGGAAATAACAAAATAGGGCAGAGATGGAGGAGAGTAGTAGAACACTCCCTTCACATTCAATAAGAGTAGAAAGAAGACAATTGTCGTGCCAAGGAAGAAGCACAAATACGATAAACAAGCGCGCATTGACCTCATGATCTTCATAGAAGGGGATCTATATGATATTGGGGACAAAGTAAGAAAAACCACAATAGAGTTGTGGCATCAATTTTAACAATAGTACACGCAGATGCTAGGGAGCATCTAGAAGGATCTGCATGAGCTACAGATCCAGATTGGCAGGATTCAAGCGAGCATTAGGCAAGCGAATGGACTCTGGAGTTGAGAGTCATATCCTTACCAGAAGGATCCGTCTGTGAAAATTTAGAGGAAGACCATGCTCTATTGAGCAAATTCAAATACATTGGGGTGAACTTAGTTGCGCTGTCACTTCAGACTCTCCATGCATTTCATCATGGGGTTTCAAATGAACTTAGGATTAGAGAGCAGTGCACGCTTGCAGTGATCAGCGAATTCAAGGTAAACAATGAGCAAATGTTTGCAGAAAAGGCTCAGGCTCTGAAAGAAAAGGAAGAGATGAAAAAACAAAGTCAGAGCCTAGAAACAACAATAACGTAGGTGTGTAATTTAGCTCCAGAGTTAAACATTCTGGAGGATGCCGCAGCTACAAAAAAATCACAAAATTGGTTGTTCTAGTTCACATGTCCAAGGATGAGATAGGAAAAGTCACGTTTGACTTCCATATGAATGATCTGGATCTTGGGGGAAGGCCCCCAAGATCTAAAAAAGTGAAATGGATCTTGGGGGATAGGCCTCTAAGCTATTAAAAATTGAAATGCTAGAAGAAAAAGAGGAGAGTGCCCAATAAACAAAACCAGAAATTATTTTTCTATTAAAAATGGAGAATAACTGTAAAGGATACATTATGGTAGACAAAAATTTCCCTTTTACAAAATGTGACCTGTTACTTATAGTATTTTTCAGTTAGAATACGACGGGTCAATTTCATGGGTGAATGAATACCATTGATTGATGTCACATTACCATGGGTGAATGAATACCATGGGTGGATGTCACTTACAATGCCATGTGTGGATGCCACTTACAATCCCATGGGTAAATTCCATGGGTGGATGAATAACATGGGTGGATGAATACCATGGGTTGATGCCATTTTCCATTCAGATCATTCCTCCCTTCTTAAGAAGCAATGGTCCCCATTGCATGAAGTTCCCTCCTACGAAACCTTTGTTGAATATGAAGAGCCACTGAAGAGAAGGGTTTTATGTGGTTAACCCATAACAATGATGAACGAAGATCCGAGGATAGAGATACCCTTTAATGCTTGTGGCCAATTGTGATATTGACAGTTTGTGGGCTAGCAAATGGACTTCGATGAAGTGTGGGTTTGCGAATGACCCATAACCATGATGAATGGAGATCTGAGGATATAGATACCCTATAATTCTTGTGACCAACTGTGATACTAATAGTGTGCCACATAGCAAATGGACTTCGATGAAGCGTGGGTTTGTGGATGACCCATAACCATGACAAATGAAGATCCAAGGATAGAGATACCCTGTAATGCTTGTGACCAACTGTGATACTAACAGTGTGCGGCCTAGCAAATGGACTTCGATAACAAGGATTTTGTGTGGTTGACCCATAACCATGATGTTGGTTGTTGATGAAGTAGCAAGTGCCTACATAGCCTCAGGTGGGTTGGCACATCTCCAAAGAACCCAAGCCAAATGTTGTTATGCTGAAACTAATGAATGTGAAGCAGGTGCCTGCTAAAGTGAGGTGGGAGGGCATGTCTCCGAAGGGAACTTGGTCAATATAACTTGGTCAATATGACTTGAACTATTTATTATAACCTATTTTTGGAAATAGAAGAACCATTTTGCATCTTCCCATGTGTTGGAAATCCTTATTTGGACACTCTAGAATCTCAAATTCATGCTGCAACTCTTTTGCTGTCACAAAAATTCTGAAAAAATAATTGATTTTAAATGAGCCATACCTCCCACATCCAAGCTCCAATTCGACCCATTTCTTGTTTTGAAATTGAGAGATTTTTTGAGAGGAGCTCAGATCAACAATCACTTTTATGAAATTATGCACCAAAACTACAAAAAAAATATAGGGGAGCTGCCATTCACGAATTGTTGTCAGAAACATTTCTGCAACATAGCTGATTTTAAATCAATGATATATCCCTCATCCGGACTCCGATTCAACTGAGTTTTTTTTTGAATTTGTGAATTTTTCGCAATGAATCTAGATCTGTTATTTTCTTATGTAAATTTTGCACCAAAAATTTCAGATCTGATCTTCAAACTTGCCACCCAAAAACATTCCTGCAAAAAAATGTAAAAATAAAAATTCTTCCTGCTTGGCCCAAGAAAATACTCTATGGAGGACGTAGCACATGCCTGAAGTCTATTGAATATTGATGCAAATTTTGAAACTGAAATATGCATCAAACCCTCAATCCCATGGAATCATAGCCTGCTCTAATAGCATTGATCTGGATGTTGGGAGGAGGCCCCCAAGATCTAAGAAAGCGAAATGGATCTTGGGGGAGAGGCCCCTAAGATATGAAAAATTGAAATTCTAGGAGAGACAGAGGAAAATGCCCAATAAACAAAACCACAAATAATTTTTTATTAAAAATGGAGAATAACTATAAAGGCTACATTATGGCGGACAAAAATTGCGCTATTACAAAATGTGACTTGTTACTTATAGTATTTTTCAATTACAATATAACAGGTCAATTCCATGGGTGAATGAATACCTTGGGTCAATGTCGCAATACCATGGGAAAATACCATGGATGAATGAATACCATGGGTGGATGTCACGTACAATACCATGGGTGGATGCCACTTACAATCCCATGGGTAAATTCCATGAGTGGATGAATACCATGGGTTGATGCCATTTTCCATTCATATCAATGAACATATCAGATCTGCAGCTGAAACTACAGCCAACCACTCTGCGAGAGGTCTGGGAGTAGCGTGAAGCAACTATCAGGGAAAGCATCGGCACTTTGGATGCAGCAGTCACATGCTACACATTGATATTCAATCAGGCCATGGAGTTATGGACAAATCTGCATGAGGACACAAAACTACAAAAAATTAGCACAGATATCTAGGAGACACAATGAAGGTTTTGAAGTTAGGGTGACTGGGTGCACTTTAGTGCCAGTCCAACACCTCGCTCAATTGTAGGAAGGAAAACAACTGTAATAAAAAATTGAAGAGCTACAAATGAAAGATGCCCTTCTCAATGACATAAAACAACCATGGACAGAGGAAGCCAGTGATCTTACTCTGTCGACTCAGGAAAAGTTAAAGACACTTTAGCAGACACAAAGAATGATGTGCCTAATAATAGAAGGCCCAACTATAGAAAAGATGGTACAAGAAGTGCAACAGACTGTGGTACAAGGTTCTGTTGACGTAGTAGCATTGTAGGTCAAGTTTAGTGACCTCCGTAACAAGATAGAATTTTCAACAGAGTGACTCGATGATGAGTCACCCTATTTGTGTTGGGGACCTATTGGGAAAGGGTCCCTAGGGTAGATTTTGGGATAGTTAACCAATTTTTGAATAGAATTTTGGAAGGAATGTAATGCCTCTGTGAAATGCGGAAGCGAAGTGTGCAACTAAGTAGGAGTCAAAGGGGCTTTAGCCCCTTGTATGGGTAAGTAATATATCAATTTTGAGACTCACCCATAGGCCGTGATCAATGGTATTGTAATAGAAAGGCTATAAATATTTGATCATAGTGATTCTAGAGAGGGAAATGAAGATAGAAGATTATTGTTTTTGGCAAGTACTAAGGTAGGAAAGATATGTTTCATGTACTTAGGTGAAAGGGAAAGTATCCTACAGCTGAGTGTGCGAAGAGTGTGGCAAGTCCGCAGCTGAGTGCATGGGCCCCTGCAGTTGGGTGCACAGGGTGGAAGAGTCTGTAAATTGAACGTTGAATCTAATAAAGACTGATTTTGGAACAAATATCTTGCCTCTGTGTCTTATCCTTATTTCTGTTCAAGTTATGCATTATGGCTTAATGATCTTTTTTCTGTGGAATAAAGTGTAATTTCTGCAAGAACCTATTGAATATTTAATATCTATGCATGAACTGAGTAATAATTTGTTTTCATGAAGGTAATGGTTAAATTTATTATGACAACTATGCAAAGAAGGTAGATCTGCACAAAGGCAGATCTAGGGTTATTATTTACTGTGTGAAAGTTTTCAGTCTGTGTCTTTTAGGTATGAAAATTCTTACCAAAGATCTTCACGAAGGTCCGAGAGCTGTTTCTGTAGAGTTGTAGTAGTGTACCATAGAAAGATGCAGATCTGCGCGAAGACCGATTTGAGCTATCTGTGCTTTAGATTACTTATCACATAGTCTCTGGATGTAGAAACCTAGTTATAACATCCGCCAATACTACTTCGGGTGAGATTGCAGCCTACACTATGCAAGTTGTTGCCGAAAGGGACAACAGTTAGGGTTTTGTTGGTTGACATGATTAACTCTGAACTTGGGTTAGGCCTCCTTAAGCCAACATCTATTTTTGGAGTATTGGTTTCATATTCAAGTTTGATTCAAAAGCACCTTCTTCATGCTTTTACTTATTCTAGGTATTTCTAGATCTTTCTGCGATCAAGAATAATATTGGTAGTGTGTCATAGTCCCATTATGACTCATTGTAATAAAGAAAAATATTTATTTTTTTTTAAAGAAAAAACCATGGATAAGCCCAAGACAAAGTCGACCCAAGGAGTAGATAAAGTTGGCCTAAATGGAGGGAATTCAACCCTTCATAAAGGCTATATAAGGGAGAGTAGTTTGACTCATTTGGCACACCAACCACACTCAAGTTTGATCTAAAATAGTGAAGAAGAGAGAGAGGAGCTAGAGGATGAAGAAGAGGAGAAGAAGTCAAATTTTGCCAAAGATTCTCTTTTCTTGTATCTGGAGGTTTTGTAAAGTTGACAGTTGTAGGAGTTTAATGTTCTATAACAATATTAGTAGGCTAAAATTGTAGGGCTGAAATTTTGTTGTAGGGGCTAAAGTTGCGGGATTAAAGAAGCAATATTGAAGTTCCATAAGTTGTCTCAAGGAAGATCTTGCTAGGGGTTGGCTTGAGGCTTGGAGGGTTTGTTGGAGTTAGTCACTAGGTCTTGGAAGTCTCTATTATAAGCATATTCTAAAGAAGAATAGAATAATTTTATGGGTTTTCCCCTGGGAGGGGTTTTTCCCTTGCTTGGAGCCTATATCTTGTGTACTTTGTCTTGGTGTGATCTTCATTGTTTTCATAATTGCTTGATGAGAAAAAAATTAATAAAGTAATAAAAGGTCAAAAAACATCACAAGTAATTATCAAGCTAAATAAAATCATCTAAATACATAAGTCTCTTGATTTTCCAACAAGAACAAACCCTTCCTGACACCCAGAAAAAACTTAGTCAAAGAAAAACATGGAAAAATGCAGAAATATCGCAGGTTAGAGCCTGAAACTTGCACATCTAGTGTAGATAATCCCCCAAAAAGTTCACTAGGTCCCCGAGATTCCCACTTCATAGATATGTTGCAGAAAGTGTCATCCCCTGTGTGACTAGTACCTATAACCTTGTAAAAAAGAAGAAAAGGTAGTAAAACACCTAGATCTTTAAAAAAAACCACTAAAAATTTAAAAATAGAAATAAAAAGAAAGAGAGAAGAGTGCAAAAACAAAGGCATTGGGGTTTTGAAAATCTAAATCAGTGGAGTGGCTATTTTGTGATGACTAAAGACCCAACGAAATTGACATTTATTAGGGAAACTTTTTAGAGCAAGTGGGTGAAAAATCCTCTTCTTAGCTACTCGTGATGAATAGACCTAACAACAATGAAGATAAATGGAAAAGCTTCTAATGCTCTTCATATATGAAAAATAGTTTTAGAAAACCATACAAAGAATAACATGCAAAAAAAGAAAAGAAAATAACATCATATAGAATAGTGCAAACCCAATGGAAAATAAATGATTTTATTATTAAAATTATTATAACAAGTTACACCTGATGGAGAAAAATATGTTGGAAATATATTTTCATTGGTGGAAATGGAAAATAATTGATGACCAAGGAAAATAATATTATGGAAAAGGTGTTGCAAGGCTTAAATGTTTCCAAGCAGATTGGTGAGGCAAGCAGTAATGGTGTAGAGACTTTGGAGCTATTTCATGTATAGAAAATCATGTCAAACGTAGATGAAATCCACTTAGATGGATAGAAATTTTAAGGAGCTTACCACTGGTATGTGGAAAACCATAAATATCTTCCTGGATCAAAAGTTGGAGCCAATGAAAGCTAGGGATCCTAATGTCAAGATTTTCACAACTAAGTGATTGAAGATCCTTTTGGAGAACGTGTTAGTCTGGAAAATTTTCCAAACCCAATGGCGATATTGGAGGAACCACTATCCAAAGGATCGGGCTGGCATTGAAAAGATAATGTAGCAACAAAAAGAAATGTTATTGCCTGTAGGTGGAGCCCCAATAATGACTTGTCCCGATGGAGGTAGGTTGGTAGTTATACCCTAATGAAACCTTGAGGATATCTTAAGGAAACAAATAGGATGACGTGGGTTGGTTGGAAATTGTAGCTAAAAAAAAAGGATAATTGGAATTACAATTGGGTTGGCATGGAAGAGTTAGTAGAAGTAGAGCAGGAGGCCCCTACCTAATAGTTAAATGACATGCACATTTTGAGGCAGTTCGGGTGCCACAAGTCCCCACCAACACATCGTTGTAACTATGCAGGGTTGAGCACCTTTGGAAGTTAATAGGTAGGGGGTCACAGAATGGGTAGTTTCCCAAATTTCCAATTGTCAGTAGATGACTATGGTTGATTGTGATACCCACCCCCATTCTCAAATCCATGAATAGCCTGAAGGGGGGCAAGAAAACCACAAGTGGTTTCATGATAAAGGAACAACTCAGGAAACATGGTGAAAAAAGAGAAGCATAGTGTTAAAAGTCGAGGACCCATAAATTTTTTATAAAAGAAAAATTGTGAAAAACCAATGATTGGGAACCCTTTTCTCTATTCTCTAACAATGGACACATGGTAGAATTTGATTGGCTCATAGATATGACGAAGGTGCACAAGTTGATGATGATGTCAGCAGTGACATGGACTGATAAGAGGTGGACATGTGGAAGGTATCTTTGGTCATTTTGTTTGTCCAAGTGGGCCATTTTTGGGTGGCATGTGGAACACTCTAGAAGTGACATGTGTCACGAGACATCAATATGATGTCATCCCTATCCGTTGACCCCATACGGCTTGAGCAGGGTGCAAAGGAATATTTACATGCTAATTGGGAATCAAGAATATGTAAACAGTCTCAATAACAAGCAAGCCTAAAACTACAGTGGCTGGGTGTAGACATAGGAGGTGGATCCCACTAGGAGAACTCATCTCGTAAGGAGGACACCAGCGAATGATAAAGGATAACAAGCTATTTGTGAAAGGATTTATTGCAAGAGATGAAGTGGGAGACCAAGATATTTTAGTCGAGTGACGATTCCGTCAATTCTCGGAGAGCATGTCTAGGACATATTTTTGCAACATTTTTACGTGTTAAAGAATGAGGTCCTAGAACAGAGGTTTGTATTATAAAACAAGTGCTTAGGGCTTATTGCTAAACCCAATCTATAGTGTTGATTTTTTGTGTAGTGGAGCCTTATCGGAGTGGTAAAAGACAGAGTAAGCACCTAGGCCAAGATTTGTATGGTGGTAGTGCTTATCAACAATGACTTATTGAAAGACCTTAGACCTATGTTAAAGGGCTTTGGACACATGAAAAAATGGGTTAGCAACTATATTTGGAAGCACTTTTATGAAAGCCTTCCGGCTTTGGCATGAATGAGTTCAAAACTATATATGGAAATGCTTTGGAATAAAGCGGTATGGTAGTGTTTCTGGTCGGATGAATGAGTCAACAATTTTGAGTTTGAAAGTTATCCTAAACATAGTAGTGATAACCAAATTACTAAAAGAGGCATGAATGAGGCAAGTGGAAGAATTTGGTAGCCTAGATGAGTTAGGTGGAGTTTTTGGAATCTTTTCCAAATATAGTGGCAACGAAAGTTGGAACTAGAGTTAAAATTGTAGGTAAACCTTGTAGAAAATCCATATTGCTAGAATAAGAATATTTGATCAGTTTAACTTGCATAAGAAAGTGTTTAGGATCTAATAGCTTGAAGAGTATATTTCAAATACTGAAATGAATAGGACAAAGGAAAAACTTAGAAGACTCATGCAAAGACTCAAATTAGAGTTAACTAAAATATCAAGCTAAAAATATTAAGAAAAAATATTTATAAGTATAATGATTGAGGAATTCAAGTAGTGTGTGAGTGAAAGACTTGGTGCACGAATTTGTGGTGAAGTGACGTGTTGGTGTGCTAGTGTGATGGTGTATTTCTTAGTAATCATAAATTTTTAAAGGTGGCATGGAGAAAATGTTTTATTTTGTAAGAAGATATGGCATTCATGATTCTAGTGTGAAAATGGATGAAAAATTAATCATTGATGTCAAGCAAGTTGTAGCTTTCATATTAGGAGTTGTATCTTCTTCTAGTAGGTGATGGTAAATATTTGTGATTGTAGATAAATTTAGTTGTAGTTGATAAATCAAGGATTTGTAGGTTCCTGCTAGTTGTAACTAGAGAAATCTGTAACATAAAGTTGTAGCTTGCCTTGTGAAGAAATTGAAGAAAATTTTGAAGAATTTGTGTTTTCCTTGTGTTACTGAAATTATTTCATGTCATGCTCATATGAATGAATTTCTGAAGTTGTTTATGGTGTCCTAATATCATTGCATAAGTGAAAGAAAGTTTCTAATTTATGGAAATTCCTACAATTTTGACTTACCCCCTCCCTCAAGATTTTCTTGGTTTCTAACAATTGGTACCAAATCCTGGTTACTTCATATTAGTTTTAAAATTAGAAGAAATATCAAGGACCACTGCAAACTAGGAAGGAGGATTTACCAACAAGGAACCTATGTTAATGGAACAAACAATGTGTTTTGGAAAGTAAGGATGAAGACCTACATTCAATCACTTGGAGCTGATGTATGGGATGTTGTGGAAGAAGAATATCAAAATCCTCCAACATTGATTACTAAAGATCAGAAGATGGAGTTTACATGTGATGCTAAAGCCATGAATTCCTTACTTTCTAGCCTACTTGAATCATAACTTGTCAAAGTGATGGATTGCACATCTACCAAAGATATCTGGGACAAGATGAGTAGTTACTATAAAGGTGACAACAAGGTAAATAAATCTACAGTTCAATTTTTTAGAATGAAATTTAAGTCTTTGAGGATGCATGATGATGAAGATATTGTAAAATATTTTGTAAGAGTTGATGAGGTTGTGAAAACTATATCAGTTCTTGACGAGAAGCTAGATGAAGTTGTAGTAGTTCAAAAGGTGTTGAGATTTCCTCTTGAGAGATTTAATCGCAAGCTTTCATCCATTGAAGAAATGACCCATCTAAACACATCACTATAGACCAATTACTTGGCATCCTTACTGCCTATGAAATGAGAATTTCTAATGGAAATCCTACAACAAAAGAATTAGCCTTCAAAGTAGATAAGAAGCCCAAGGAAGAGGATGATGATTCATGTTAGGAATGAAGAAGAAGCCAAGTTTGTGTGAAATCTCAAGAGAGGTTTGGGAAAGTATAAAGGTAGGCTTCCTTTCAAGTGTTTTAATTGTAGCAAAGGTGGTCATTATGTATCGAAGTGTCCTAAAAACAAGAAGAATAATTGTTTGGGAAAAATGGAGGTTTATATAACATGAATGGATGAGATATGGATCCTCTTCTCATGGGAGAAGGTATTATCTCTTGAGGTAGTTCCATCCTTATAGGGGAAAGGAGCCCAAACTGACATCCTCAACCCCATCCAGCCAAACAATTTACCAGACATCCATTACGAAGCTTCTAGAGCTGGAAGCTTTGGCTCTTAATTTAAAAAACTTTCTATAACAGGACTAGCATGATTGGAACAAAGGTCAGTCACTCTAGTTGGTGCTAAGGGTAGTGTTAATCCCTACATATCAGTGTGAGGAAGACAAGGGCCATTATTTCCAGTCTTTCAAACTAGGCAAAACAAAAGTTTCAGGGGAATGGTGGAAAAAGGAATTGATTTGGAGGGACACAATGGGGGTTTCTTCATGAAGGGAAAGCATGTAGGGTTCACTGTAGAGGTCCTCCAAGATCAAGGAATGGGGAGTATAGGGACAAAGACAAAATTTTATGTAACAGATGCCCCCTAAAGCATGAAGGTCGAACTAGAGTGAGGGATGAAATGCTTTATGAATTAGTGCAGGGAATCATAGTTTGTCGGAAATCCTGCAAGAAAGTACATATACATATACATAACTAAAAACTCTGTCAAATGATACATGAATCATGGCATGGACACAACCATCCTAGGAATGATAATGTAAATGGATCCAGGTATGGGCACAACCATCCATCAAAGAGGATCATAATGAAACCAAGGTATGGTCGCAAACATTTAATAAAGAGAAGGATCACATATGATAACTCATGGTATGGTCACAACCATCCATCTGAAAGAGACATGCATATCAACATAAACATGTCACATCACTTTGCAACCTAGAATTTTGTGATCTGAGTCCAGGGACTTGTGCTCCAACACGACCTAAACAAAGTACAAATTCTAACATGTGAATAGATTTATTGATGTCGAACATGCTAGAAAGTCACTTGATTACCAGTAAATTATGTAAACTGTTAACAAGCACGAGAGAAACTGCCAATAATGACAATGGTCCTCAAGGTACTATCAGCACAATCCACGAAATGCAAATAGAGGAACTGAAGTTTAACACCCGTGAAATCACTCCATCAAAAGCCAATGATGTGAACTTGTCGTTGAGTGCGAAGAACTTGCCATTAGGGCATGTAAGCTCTAAGGTACCGGAAGGGAGTATATCGGTCAACTTCATGGATAATGAGTTGAAGTCGATGGAAAGAGACCATGTCGAAGTACGGCCATAACGTATCCCACATCATCGACGGGAGACAAAAGGATGTAAAATGATTTTGGATGATACAAAGAATTAAAGGTAAATGTAACTACAGAAGGACAACTCTTGAACATATCGACGACACTACTAGAAGTTTGGCAGCTTTTGGATCCATAAGATTGGTGATCAGGATGATGTGGTAGAGATCAAATGGAAGGCAAAAAATGACCGGCCCAACCTAGGAAGGTCAATGATAAATAGGAGGATATCCAAACCTGACATGAAATAGAAAGTGTCATGTTCAAGAGTGAGATGTCGACACAACTGATTAGATTTCCAAATTTTTCCACACCATTTCTGGCAGGTACCCCAATTATTTTTTAATCACAAGCTTGAAGGAGATAGCATATGCATGCACTGTAAGTTCATCCTTCGGATGAATCTAACCTAGTAAGTTTAATGATACCTAGGAAGGATAAAGTCATGTTCGTCATGGTGACAAATCCGATGTCATTTAATATTTTAACAAATCCGACAAAGGTATAACTTGGTATCTATTTTATGTTTAGAGAGTTAGAAAAGACACGGAAAATAAAACTCCACATGGTCCCTTTTTGTAAATTTGTGTCTCTAGAGCTCAAAAATGTAGAAAATGATACTTGAGAGAACCACTTGACCATTTCAGTCAAGGAATACCTTTTTCGTAAATAGTGCATCCCAACTCGAAAAAAGGGGTAAACGTATATTGGGCACATGACGTTTTGCATCCGTTAAAGAGTTTGAAACAAAAAAGGCTCAACTATAAGGTTCAGAAAAGAGCTTGAAAGAGGACCCCCCATTTTATTCTCCTTTACGAGTCAAAAGGGAAAAATAATTGTCAATCTTTTCATTTTTTACGAGTCAGAAAAGAGCATAAAGGTGACTCATCTTGGAGGAACGAGTGGTATAAAGGGTAGCAACTGGTTCCATCAATGGTGGAACTGCTCAAAACATGTAATGGTCAAGAGGCTAGCTAATAAAACCACTCATCATTGCAGTCCCTCAGGAAAGGAAAGAACAACCAAGTGAAAGCATATGATCGGCCAAAGATATGGTGGTGATGGAATGAAACAACTAAGGCTCATCTAGTAGAAATTAACTGATAAAGATGGCAATCATGACATGTAAATTGGGCATGGGTTCATTTTTACACAAGATTGAACCATGGGGAACTATCCTTGGATTCGGTTTCATGTTTACACAAGCTTGAAATGAAAAACAACGATTGCTATAAGTTTGCATGCCCCTAGCAAAATGACTCAATCGAGGTACATGCCCCCCAAGCTTCATTTTAGTCAACTAGGTGGATGGAATGAAGGTTCACTTTTGACATCCAGGAAAGACTAAACTAGGATTTTACGATATCTTAATCAAAGACTCGATTTGGAAAAGGGAGTTGCTTCATTTTTTAATGAGGTTGACACAAGACCACGAACTATCCTCATACCCCTTATTTCATCTTTTAACGAGCTTAACACAAGTCAAGGAACTTGGATCTGACATATGTTCGTGAACCATATGAGAACATGGCTCCCAAGAGGTCTTCACTAGATGAAAAAAACACGCTCTGGGAGGAATACATGTCGGTTGGTACCATAGATAGATCGGGTTCCAATTCCCCTAGTACATAACGTACTATACCATCTGTGTGATCATAAGCAGATGTGGAGACAGAATGGGTAGCCACATAATTGACCTATGGTGGGGAAGGTACTGCTTACAAATAAGAGCCGATAGGAGATGATGGTTGCAAAGGAGGCGCCTGGTGACCAATGAATGACAATTGATCAATGGTCACTTATCTCCCTTCATGAAGAAAATAAACCACACGGAAAAGTGAAGAAACAAGAGCTCCCATGGCATAAACATAGTCATGTCCAAGGAGAAGATTGAAATCTAAAGGACCTTGTACTGCCATCACGTCTATATAAACTGTCTTCCCTTCCAAAGTCGTAGGGAACTTTAGAAGGACCCCCAAGGGTTGATTAGTTCCTCTGTTGAAAGCCAACAAATTTTGAGTGACAGGTAGAAACCGTAGGAGCCCAAATCTTGCCAAGTAGTAGAAGACATGATGCTAATAGACGCACCTTCATCTAATATAGTGCCATGTACTACCATATTATAGGCTTGTACTGTGATCTAGAAAGGCACATAAGATGGGAGGTGAAAAGCAGTCAATGGACCCCAATCAAAAGAGATGACATAACTACTCGGTGGGGATATCATATGATTGCCCCCATGCTGTATAGGAATAAGAGAAGGACTCTCTTGAACAACCAGGATGGGAAGGTCATGCCTCAATTCATGAGAATTTGAGGAGATTAGAAGAACATGAGCAGTATGATCACCACTCTCTTCTGGAACAGAGTGAGAAACTAGTGGCAGAATCAATTCAACACTCTTTTTGAGCAATGGTTGGTCAAGAACAGACACAAAAAAGTATCGCTAGGAAGAGTAGGATGGGAAAGAGATGAACCTAAATCAATCTCTTGACCAACTGAGAGAGGGTTAGAAGTAAGCCTTTGATAACCAACGGGAAGTTGGGGTTGAGGAGCTGCAAGATTTTCAAAAACTTTGGAAGCTTTATCCATAAGACAAAAAAGGTGAAGAAGATGCTCTCCTTCACATATTCTATAGGGGAATCTAATATTTACCTTCTTCTTACCATCATTAGCTGAAGGCGTAACATTGACATGATCTCTAGAGGTCGATGGGGATGGTTGGTTCAAGTTTTGAGACCATACCTCTAAGACTTTGGGAATGCAAGGACAATCTCGAAGGAGATGGTCATCCTTACACAGTTTGCAAGGGAATTTTACCTTTTTCAAAGGATCAAAAGATTTGTCAACGAGGGGTGCATTTGGAGTAATAGCTACATGATTGGCCTCTCGCTTATTGGACTTCTTCTTCTTCATCTTCTTCTTCTTCTTCTTTGCTTCCTAGTTATTGGATTTCAAACTTTCACCAAGCAAATTAGACGAGGAGGGTGAAGAAATGGGGGAAGAAGGTGAGGGTTCAACCTTAGAATCATCGTGACGTGATTCAAATTAAGGAGAGAGTGGGGCAGGAGTTGGGACACTCAGGACCACCAAGGTCAAAAGTAACTAGACAGGTAAACCAATGGTTAACCCAGGGAGGGACAATGTTGCCATATAAGGAGCACCAGCATTTCTGAAAGAAGGAAAAGGACCAGGATTCCCATCCGAGGGGAACCCTTGATTGGTAGACTCTGGTAATGTTTCCAATGGAATCAACCCTAAAGAATCACTAAGGAAGATAACTTTAACCAGGAATATTTCGTGGGTAGTTAATTTTAAGACACTGAAACAAAACTTTGCCTTTTCATATTTTAAGAGTCGAGAAAATGATGAAAGGTGACTCTACTCTTTTTTAGAATTAACGAGCTCGAAAGGACAAGTGCTCGATGATCTTTTCAAATTTAAAGAGTTAGTAAAGATAAAAAATGACTACTTAGGGTATTCTAGGCATAAGGATTACCAGGTAACCGTGAACAGTAGAATACCTCCCGGTGAACCAAGAAGTATAGGTAGGAAATCTCCCTGAGTGTTGTGTTCGATGTATCACGTTTACAAGGTGGCAGACACAACTTCCTATAGATAAATCATTACAACCTAGTGGGGTCTCCCTTTATATACACCATGGTACGGGGAGCACAAGTCAATACTAGCGCTGTCTAGTGCTGAAGCGAACTACAACTACTAGGTTTTAAGACATCGGAATACATCTCTAGCCTAGACCTCTGAATGTGAGCATTAAGTTTCAATGCTTCCTTAGGTTAATTCAATAAATTTTAACGGTTGATCTTGAAATAGGTCTCAATTTCAAGGCCCTACCACTCTCATTTGACAAAACTCCTACATGCAGCTATATCAGAAAATAGATCTTTGTTTGATGAAGGTTAACGCTAATTGAGAGATAGGGAACACAAAATCAATGGAACAATCAAATAATGAAGTCTTTCTCTAATAAATCTCCTAAATTCACTTAATCTTCCCTTAACAACAAAAGAAGTTTCATTTAATTTCCAATGCTTATGATGATGCAATTCTAGCTTCTCAGTGACGCTACTAATACAATATTGTCACTTCAGTAAACTAGAATGATGTTCTTCTTTTCATAAAACGCAAAATGAATCTTTCACATATAGCACTTTAATGAATATTTTCACAATTCCGAACAAACAAACATCGATAAAACCCAAATCATGATAAATGAAACTAAAAGCAACTTCTTCCTTGAATCGAACCAACCAAACACATAAATGCTTCAATCGAGAAACTAAGAAATGTAATCTATGCTTGGAAAGAGAAAAGAGACACTCGAAATAAGAGAACAAATGAGACTCTTTCACTCATTTAAGTGAAAATGAAGCAAACAAAGAATCCTAGTCACTTTTGGGAGGAAGAAGAGAGTTCGACAGTTAAGACACACTGACACTAGAATGGGAGAAATTCTAATTTTTCTTAACTCAGAGACTGGAGCGACTGCCTAACTAACAACTAGCACCAATAGGCATGACTGGCACAGCTGACTAGTACTACAACTGCCGCTAATGGCCTAACCGACACGACTGCCTAACTGAAACTAGTTCTGATCGAGGGATTCAAAGAAAAAGTAAAATTAAATTCACACAGGGCCAGACTTAACATATTAGAGGGTGGGATAAACTAAGAAAGCACATAAAGATAGCTAAATGAAGCTTTCTAGTCAGGGATAAAATAGTCTAAAAGGCTTATGAGGTCAAAATCATGAGAGCAAAACACACTGGCCAAGATTGGGGACAAACCCTAATATTCAATTACAATCATCGGCGTGACTTCCTAATTGACAACAAGCACCAGAGGCTAGTCAGCGTGATTGTTTCTCAGCATATCACACCAATCGGCATGACTATCAGTGGACTAATCACGCTAATCAAGGGAGCCAAGAAAAAAAAAATTGAAACAGAGGCCAGATCTGCTACTATGAATTTAAAACTCAAGCCAGTAAGTAGGAGAAAATAAACAGAACCAAAGGGAAAAAATCGAACTAGAAAAGTTCACATGAAATCATGAAATACAAGACAAACAAAAGGTTTGGGTCCCCAGTGGAGTCACCAATTTTTGGTGAAGTAAAATTATAAGTTAAGACACAAACAAATTCCTCTAGCTCGATAGTGGGTCTAGCCACAACTGATACATTCTATGGAAGATTTACTTAGGTTAGAATCAATTAAGAGGGCTTACCTCTTAGTACACTTATCCTGTTTGATGTTGTCCTTGCTTGCTCGCTCCAACTATCTCTCGCTTCCTCTTCAAACACTTGAAACAAGTAAACAATAGTAAAAAACAACCGTGATAATAGACATATTGTAATTCAACCTACTTAACAAGTCAAGAAACATTAAGCCATGAATATGTAAGATGACAAATCATGTAGGAAATCAATCAATAGTTGCACATATATTGAATCAAGAAGAGATTACAACCATTGTCTTGACGTTGTTGTTCTCCTCTGACAAGACCAGGTTCCCACACAATTCTGCTAGCATTCCATGATGGCCTCAACAACAATAATTTTAAGGCTCTTCCCTTTAGGCTTCACTCCAAACCAAAATCACACTTCTCCCTCACACAACTAGAGAGATGAAACTATGAATAGCTTTTTGTTTACTCCAAACAAAAATAACACTAGCACACCAACATTAACACTTCAACACTAGCTTGTGCTTGGGAAAAATGGAGGTTTATATAGCATGAATGGATGGGAGATGGATCCTCTTATCATGGGAGAAGGTCTTACCTCTTGAGGTAGTTCCATATTTACAGGGGAAAGGAGCCCAAACTAACATCCTCGACCCCATCTGGCCAAACCATTTACCAGACTTCCGTTACAAAGCTTCTAGAGCTGGAAGCTCCGACTCTTATTTTAAAAAACTTTCTAGAACAGGACCAGCATAACTGGAACAAAGCTTAATCACTCTGGTCATAGGGATAGTGCTAATCCCTGCATATTGGTGCAACTAAGACAAGGGTCATTAGCATCGGTCTTGTAAACTGGGAAAAAAAGAAGTTTCAGGGGAAATGGTGCAAAAGGGAATTGATTTGCTCATGAAGAGGGACACAATGGAGGTTTCTTCATGAAGGGGCAGCATGTAGGGTTCACTGTAGAGGTCCTCCAGGATCAAGGAACAGAGAGTACAGGGATAGTTACAAAATGTAGTGTAACAACAGGGGGAGCACCTGCCCCCCCTATCGGGGCATAAGCAGGGGGGCAGAAATCCCCCTACACAGGGTATGGGGCAGTGCCCCGAGAAATTTTTTTGGACCCTATATTAGGTGGGAAAACCTACCTATGGTTTTGTGCATGGATTTCACACATGGTTTTTGGCATGATGGTTTTCGGTCCATGGTATTTTGTAGATATGGTCAAGGGAACTACGGTTATGTTATAATGAAGGGTTAATGGACTGGGGTTTATGGATGCTTCTTCATGTATATATATGTTTATTGTAACATTGAAAGGAAAATAATGAAAAATAAATCTAGTAGTCTCGATTTTGGGATCCAGGGGAAAATCTCAGTGTATATCTATTTTATGTCTTATTCTCTCTCCATTGTTTATTTTCTGTTTATAGAATTCATATGCAAGTAATTTATCTATAGGGTTAAAACATACATTAGGTTATTGGATGACCATGCTTCGCTTGCAGTAATAAAATAAACCATCTAATAATTCTAGCATTCACATTAGGCTTGTTCATCAAATATTTAACAGTAGCATGGTTAGTATGTACAAAGGTCTAGTAACCAGTGATGTAATGTCTAAATTTATTCAAGGAATGGACAATAGATAGGAACTCTTTTTCAGTCACAGTATTGTTCAATTTAGCCTTGGACAAATTTTTACTGATGAAATAAATTGCATAAGGAAACTTGTCATCGATCTGGATTAGAGATGCTCCTATAGCTTTGTCAGAGGCATCAACATGGATGTGGAAAGGAAGAGCCCAATTTGGGCCTTGGAGTATAGGTGCAGTAGTCAACTTCTCATTTAGGGTTTTTAGGCCCTCTTGGTAGCTTTCTAACCAGAAAAATTTAGAGACCTTGGCCAATAGTCCAAAAAAAGGTGAGACTACTTTTTTGAAGTCCTTTATGAACCTCCTATAGTATCCAACTAGGCCCAAGAAACTTCTGACATCCATTTGTTTCTAAGGAGTTGGGACCCTCTTTATGATATCATTTTCTCTACCAAGCTTATCAATGATAGCTAGATCAAACTGTTCTAATAAATGTAACCATCTAATAATTTTGTCATTCACATCAGGGTTCTTCATGAAATATCTAATAGTAGCATGGTCATTATGTACAAAGGTCTAGTAAATAGTGATGTAATATCTAAATTTATTCGAGGAATGGACAACAACTAAGAGCTCTTTTTTAGTCACAATATAGTTCAATTTAGCCTTGGACATAATTTTGATGATGCAATAAATGGCATAAGGCAACTTGTCATCTATTTGGAATAGAGATTCTCTTATAGCTTTGTTAGATGCATCAACATGGATGTGTAAAGGAAGAGCCCAATTTGGGCCTCGAAGTATAGGGACAATAGTCAACTTATCATTTAGGGTTTCTAGGACCTCTTGTCAGCTTTTTGACAAAAAAAATTCAGAGTCCTTGGCCAATAGCCCAAACAAAGGTGAGACTACTTTTCTGAAGTCCTTTGTGAATCTCCTATATCATCCAGCTAAGCCCAAGAAGCTTCTGACATCCCTATGCTTCTAACGAGTAGGACCCTCTTTGTGATAACAATTTAATTTGGGGCCACTTGCAGTCTTTCCTGGGATATTGAGTGACCTAGAACAGTCCCTACATTCATCAAGAAATCACACTTCTTAAGACTAAGGATAGGTTCATTTAAATGCATTTGTTTAATATTTTCCCCATGTAGAGAGAGCCTCCAGGAAATCACACCCATAAGGAGTGAAATCATCCATATAAATTTCTACAAAGTCATGGACTAGTTCTGTAAAGATGCTCAGGACTACCATTTGAAAAGTGGCAAGGGTATTACATAATCGAAAAGGAAGGACCGTATAAGAAAATGTACCCCAACGACAAGTGAAGATGGTTTTATCTTTGTCCTCTGGGCTGATCTGGATCTGATTGTAACCACTGAATCCATCCAAGAAAGAATAACTTATTTCCTGCAAGACCATCAATGACTTGATTAATGAAAGGTAGAGGGAAGTGATCCTTTTTGGTGGAATTGTTTAACTCTCTGTAGTCTAGATAGATCCTCCATTTTCCATTTTTATTTTGGACTAGAACCAGAGGATACACCCACTCACTATCTGAGATGGGGTAAATGAACCCTACATCCAACAACTTCTACAATTCTTCTTTAACTATTTCTTTGAGGGATGGGTTCCTTCTCCTCTGAGGTTGGCACACTAGCTTGCAACCTTCCTTGATGTAAATGTGGTGAGTACAAACCAAAGGGTGCACTCCCTTCATTTTATTATAACTCTAGGAAAAGGCATCTAGATGCTCTCTTAGCATGTCACATAACTCATTTTCCTGATGTGCATAGAGAGACGGGTTGTTTTTCAATGATTAATCTAGACAAAATTATATCATCTTAACATGAGTAGGACTTGAGTCAGCTATGCATAAATCAATCCAAGGGTTATCTTCAACTTTCTTTCCTAACTCCTCAATAAAAATGGTGTTGGGGGACTGATTCTGGAGGATTTGATCAACGAGGCCATCTTCATCAGGTTCCCCCCCTCATATAGTAGCATCTAGGGTACATATTAGGTAAGATGTGGCAGAGTAGACTTCATCTTCCTCCTCCTCTTCCACCATAAAGGTAAGTCATGCTCTAGCTATGGTTGAGAAGGAGGGTACAAGACCAATTGTTTGGACAAATGCCCATTTTTAATGGTCATATTCTGAACCTTGCAAATTATGTAAGCATCAACAGTGGCTAACCATGGCCTTCCAAGGATGAGAGCATAACCATTGAACTTGGTCTTAGGTTGGAGAACTAAGAATTCAATAGAGTATTCCTAGGAATTACTCGAGACCATCACATCCTCAACAACTCCCTGAAGAGCTACTGTGGGTTTATCTACAAGCTACAAGACTATTGTGGTCTTCCTTAATGATCCTTGGAGATTCAATTTAAGAATAGTCTCCTTATTCATCACATTGATGGAAAATCCAAGATTGATCAAGGTATGGGTGACAATGATACCATCGATGTGAAAATATTCCATAGGACTTCCGGGGTCTAGATACTTTCGGAAAACCACTCACCCCAATAATATGTCAGACAGTTGTCCAATGACATTAATGGTAGTGGTGTCTTTCTTTCTCCTCCCAAGATGTTTGAAGCATTTCTCATTGATTAACTTGTTATAGATGGGGACATCCTTGATAGCTTGGAGGAGTCAGATTTTAACACACAAGTTTTTCAATTCACCTAGAAGTTTAGTCTCTTCTGGGGTGTGATGGCTAGGATGGATTAATCTCTCAGGAAAAGGAGGTGGATTGGATTGAGGAAAACTCTCTTCCTTTTCCTCTTCAAGCTCCTGAGGTGGATATGGAGGTTTATTATCTAGAAGAACTCTTCCAGATCTGAAGTTGTTTTCTTGAATCTCCACAACATAGTCAGGGTAGGATGTCTCTCCACTATAGACCTTTTGTGCCTATTTGTTGTTTGGTTTCAGATTTGGTTGAGAAGGCATATGAGGTTGCTTAGGTTGTGCAGGGTGAAGGAGTTATGGTTGAGATGGAGGTGGAGGCAGTAAGGTTGGAGATTGGTTGTATTAGGGCCCCCACCCTTGTGATGGTGTATTCCAGGGAAAATTTTAAGAACCCCCCCTAAATTTATAAATATAATAAATGGGCGAATCTTCGTGGTATATAGGAAAAATGGAAGGTGGTTTTATCAATAATATAATATGTATATATAATTTTTTGGCGAATCTCTCACCAGGCATGGCGAATATTTTACTCAATTAAAATCTTGTAATATCTTGGCAAGTCTTTCACTACCATGGTGAATACCATGGGTCAATACCATGTGCCATTTTGGTGAATACCATGGGTCAATACCATGTGCCATATTTTTATTAATTCTAATATTAGGGTTAATAATGGTTTTTTTGCATGGTATTAATAACAATCTAGTCCATGGTATTTGTCCCATAGTATTTTGCTCATAGGTTTCACCTAAATATAACCCATTTTTTGAGTTTTTTGAGTGTTCGTAAATATAAGGTGACTTATGGAGTAAATAAAAAAAAATAAAAAAAAAATTGTTTACCATACCTCTCGTTTATTTATATTTTTATTAATTTACCATACCTCTTTTACAAATATGGTA